>APFE031047748.1:11827-81888 GCA_000404065.3 Pinus taeda | reverse complement strand
ATCCTTGTTTCTTGCATAGTAGTATGTTGTTGTGATTCCACAGGTCCTTTTGAAGCTGGGCAGACAAAGGAGAAGCGGCGAAACTCTATCAAGAAGGAGAGGAAATCAAGCGCAAGACTCAGGTTGGCCCTCTTGTCTCTCCTCTTGTCTATTTTCATAAAAGGAAACAATAGTAGACTTTGATTGTTTGTTTCTAATACAGCCACCCATCTTAGTGGGAATAGCAACATCCGAGTGGACATTATTCCTAGATAACACCCCCTTACATTTTACATTTTCAATTTTAATATTAATTTCTTACTTGCATTACATACTTATATTATGCCTACACACATACACATATATATATGGGCCATTTTGTCACATCTCGTCAATAGACCTACAAATTGGACTAATCAGCGTCCATGAACACCTTGTCATCATCCCTACACAAATCCTTAAGCATGATTCTCTCAAATCCCCAAGTTTCTGACCTTGAATGCTTCATTCTAGTGATTTTAAGGCCTAGTGCAATTTGGTCCTTTAGGAAGCCACGTTCCGCAACAAGTTGGTCAGTTCAACACCTTCTCTGATCAGAGCAGATTGTCCCTTACTAGGGGTGGGCTAATTCAAGACATTCAAGAAAAATAAAAAGAACCTCGAAGCTTCCTCTTCTATAAGCTCCAACAGTTGTTACAATCTTTTACCTTGGATAAGAATTTTGAATCCTATCTGATCCTACGTTGGATATTTCACTATTTATCCATTGAGCTCATCCTCCCATCAAGAGTGGATCTTAAGCCTAGATTGGTAAATGGATAAGAATTCCTAAACTACAATACTCTCCTATATATTTACTACCATCCACAAGCTAGAGGTTGGCTTTTGGAGACTAATCATACCCTTATGGTGCTATTTTGATAATAAGAGAGTTATCATTCCCATACATTAGGGTGACTTTGAGGTGTACATTGTGGCAAGGAAGGACAAGTCAACATGGGGAGATCTCTACAAGATAAATTCCACTTTTGGTTGTAAACTTTCTACTTTCATATTAATACAAAGAGTATATTGTTTTCCTATATGTGTTATATTATGTTTACATTTATATATTTCAATGTTATGCTGATATATTAAATAGAGTGATTGAAAAATGCTACATAGATGTCCTAGATATTTTGCTTGTGTTCATTATTTGTGCAAGTTATAATAATAGTGATTGGAGCTATGGTTGGATCTTACACGCTAAGAGGAGAGAAGAGCTTGTGTTGGATCACAAGTAAGGATCTTTCCATTCTCTAATTCCTCTAAGGAGAACTTAGTAGTCTTTGATTTATGTTGTTTGAGACCAAGCCACTGGGTCTAGGGAAGATGCTTTTGTCTGCATTCATAGATTTTGTATAAAAAAAATGGAGATCATACTGGGGACTTCCAAAATACACTTTGTCTTTTCAAACTCGTTAAAGTAAATGAAAAGAAATCTACTCAGTACAAATTTAACCCTTTTCCAGACTGAGCTATAATATCTACGAAAAATGAACTCCTGAGTATTTTTTTCTGCTTTTTTGGACTCAAAAGACTATCTAAAAAAGGAACCTTTAGTGTTTTCTTTGAAGCCAATACAACACTTGATTTGTGTGAAATTGAGTGAATTTTCCTTTGGTCATTATTCAGAGGCTTCCTTTAGTTTCTTAATTATGTATAAGTGTTAATCACCTATGAGTGTTATCATACTTTTTGATAATATTTTGTTTCGTTCTTTCTTTCTTCTTGTCAATTCAGGTTTATATGCATAGATTGATTGTTGAATTTGAAAATTACTTTTACATTACAGTTAAATTATGTGTGGTTTCTTTTCATGAGCGATCAAGTTACATTCATATGTTTCTTTGTATTTGAAACATTAAAAGAAAAGAAAAGAAAAACCATTATTTGCATTGCATATAGGGATTTGATTTTGGTTGGGATAATGAGGTTGAGGAGATCTATTGTTGCATCATTTGTTTGTTGCATTATTGATTGATTTATTCTTCCATTACTTAGTTAGCCTTTTCATTATTAAAAGGAAAATGAAAAGACTTTTTTTTGTCATATTAGTTGCATCATAGGTGTGTTCAGGGGACATCGAGTTTTAGGCCTTGAAATCAAAACATAATTCAAGATAAAATTCTAATGTGCACCCAATTAACCTAAGGAGGATTCGAAACTTAATGACACATGTAGAGGAATAGGATAGAGACATGTTCCTATGTCTTTAAATTTAGGACTTGTCATTTTTTTCCAGCGTTGCATTTGCGGGGTGATATCCCTAGAATTGAGTCATTATGTTGGGGGAATGGAAACTAATTTCAAGCATAGTTTTTCTCTATTTCAAGCTTGCATAAAAATTAAACCAATCTTAAGCATATTTTTTCTTTATTTCAAGCTTGTAAAAAAAATGAAACCATCTTTAAGTATTATCAAGCATAGTTTACACATGTTTCAAGCTTGTGTAAAAATGAAACCACTTTCATCCTACCTCTTGTGATTGCCATTTTTATTAGCTTATTTATGCCAAATGAGCCTTGGTTATCTCATTCCATCGCCACAATCTTGTTGGTCGTTTATACACTTTCACTTGGTTTTTTTACCATTTTATGAGGAACCATTGTGATTAGTGGTCTTATTAACCAACCTCTTGACCTTGGTGTGTTTTGAGAAGTTCCATGATCACCAAAATGAGTTGCTACCCTTCATACCACTCATTCCTCCATGTGGAGTCCTCTTTTCGGTCTTTACAAACTCCCTAAATATGAAAATATTGTTGAGCACTTGTCTTTTCTAACTCGTTAAAGTAAATGAAAATACGTCTACTCAGTATAAGCTTAACCCTTTTCTAGACTAAGCTAGACTATCTACGAAAAGTGAATGTCTTAGTCGAACATGGTTAAGAAGTTCTTCTTAGTATTGTTTTCTTCCTTCTCATACTCAAGAGACTATCTACAGAAAGGAACCTTCAAAGTTTTTTTTTCCCTCTTTTTAAAACTCTCTAAACATGAAAAAGGAGTCGAGTTACACCTTTTCTAGACTTGTTAAAACTTCAAACAACAATGGAATCATTGAACATGACAGGACTAAACCACACATTCTTAGGGTTCGTTAAACATACTCAGAGCAATTCATCTGAAGGATGAACTTACATATCAAGCATATATTATCCTTGTCAAGCTTGTTAAAAAATATAGAGGTACTAACCAAAAATTGTTAGGGAAATTGGGAGAATGGGATATTCCATATATTAATGGTAGTGAGTCACTCTTCAACACGACACTCTTCCACTTCATCTTCATGGTTTTTGGGTTGGGAAATATTCTTGTCTTTTGGTTTATTATACCATTTCAAAGCCTTCGTTTTCAGTTTTGGTTCAATGATGCCAACTCCATTAAGTGTTGTTGATGTGTTCAAGAGAAGTCATTCAGTTGATATTTTCTACAATACTCTTAAACCTTCATTCCATGTATGCCGTTCTTGATCTAGTTCTACATTGATGTCATTATGTCTTGAATCATGATACCCTTTTCATGTTGTTGATGGGGGATACATCAAGGCCCTCTTATGACGGATCACTTCTTGTCGACATCAGCTCGTTATCCAAGAAGTTGACTTAGAAACTCTACTTTTAGTACTTTGGATCTTGCATACATCAATGGCAAGTTTCATTTCTATTGGCGATAAGTTTTCATCATTTTCTTTCGACCGACAGATTCTGTGTGGTGTTCTATTTCAACTCATTTATTTACACCATATAGATTTTATTGTAGTACATTGAGAGCCACTAACATCATTGGTGGTTTCTCTCATGTCTGTTAACAACTTAAATCATTGGCCAGTAATCAGATGGTGTATTTCATGTTAGAATTCAACTCCTTTATTTGCATGGCTAGATTCATATGTTGGATTATTGAGTGAACCAAATATAATACCCCAGGTTTAATTTTATCCATCTAAGCTATGATTTCAGGATTAATGAAAGATCACAAATAATGATGGTTATGATCATACAGAGAGTTATCGAATCATCAGTCCACCCCTTGTCATCAATGGACATGTCTTCTTCATCATTGTACATGTAATATTAGCTTATGTGTAGAGAATGGGTATGCCTTCCTCAAAAAATATATCAAGTTGAAAATGTATTGTAACAAATGACAATTTGACCAATTGTTCTTGATCTGAAATTATCACAAGGTAAAGCACTTTAGTCATCAGTTGTTCTTTCTGAATTTTCACTTATGGGGCGATTTGTTATAGGCCATTTTTTCACATCTCGTCAATAGGTATACAAATTCGAGCAATCAACATCCATGAACACCTTGTCATCATCGCTACACAAATCCCTAAGCATAACTCTCTCAAAATCCCTGAGTTTTTGACTTTGACACTTCATTCTACTGCTCTTAAGGCCTAGTGCACCCTGGCCCTTTAGGGATATGCATTCGGTAATAGGTTGCTCAGTTTTTCACTTTTTTTTATCAGAGTAGGTTATCCCTTGTTGGGGTGTGTTGATTCTAGAAATTTGGGAAAAATAAAAGAATTTGAAGCTTCCTCTTCCATAAGCTTTCAGTTGTTGTTACAACCATTTGTCTTGGATAAGAGCTTTGAATCTTATCGATCCTAGCTTGGAGATTTCACCTCTTATCCCTTGAGCTCATCCTCCCATCAAGAGTCAATCTCAAGCCTAGATTTGTAAATGGATAAGAATTCCTAAACTAACATCCTCTCCTACATATTTACTACCATCCACAAGCTAGAGGTTGGATTTTGGAGACTAATCATACCCTTATGTTGCTGCTATTATAATAAGAGAGTTATCATTCCCATAAATTAGGGTGACTTTGAGGTGTACATTTTGGCAAGGAAGGACAATCAACTTAGGGAGATATCTACAAGATAAACTTCCACTTTTGGTTGTAAAATATCTAGTTTCATGTTAATATAAACAATATATTGTTTTCCTATATGTGTTATGTTATGCTTACATTCATATATTCCAATTTTATGTTGATCCAATGAATAAAGTGATTGGATAATTCTACATAGGTGCCAAAGATATTTGTCTTGTGTTGATTGTTTGTGCAGGTTCTAATTATAGTAATTAGAGTTATGGTTGGAGATTACAAGCCAAGAGGAGAGAAGACCTTGTGACAGATGACAAGTATTCCTCTTTCTATTCTCTAATTCCTATAAGGAGAAATTTATAGTATTTGATTTATTTTGTTCTAGACCAGGCCACTAGGACTAGTGAAGATACTTCTTACCACAGTCATAGATTCACACACACACACACACACACACACACACACACAGATATATATATATATATATATATATATATATATATATATATATATATATATATATTATATATATATATATATAATATATTATATATATATATATATATATATATATAGATATAATATAATATATATATTTCCTGACATTTAAAAAATGTTAAAATACTTAGTTACATTTCATTACATTACTTACATTACACACATCTCCCATATACTAAGTTGTAGAACACCTCTCAGCAGAATAAATATAAGCAACTCCAAATAGGATTGAAGAAAATATAAGAAGTTAATGAATAAGGATCACAATATGCCAAACCTACAATAATAATATCCCAAAATGAGACTTAAAGATAATCACAAAATGCCAACATGGTATTATAAAAATGGATCTTTGGATGTGTTAGAGAAATCCCACCACCATCACCACTCTCGTCATGCAATCCATTCTACACTTTTAATAAGACTAAATTTGCAAGATTAAAATTGCATGTCCATATGATACAAGTGGATATTGGTGGCCACCCACCTATTCCACTTGGACCTCCACCTTTGTTTCTTTCAGATTCCTTAATTGTAGCATAGTTTACTATTTTTGGAAATTTTTCGAGTCATGAAATTCTGGAACTGTTTTGAGGCCATAAACGACAGTTTTTAGGAAATAGGGAAACACATGTCTCCTTTTAAGCGTTTTCAATTGAACATTCTAGTCCTAGGATAGCTATTTATAATGAGGAATCATAAGCATTAAACATAGTTTGTATGCCAAAGTTATGACCCCGTGAAGTTGATGTACCAATTTACCCCAACGGGGCCCACAAATTTGTGGTGCGTCATATCCTAGGGTTAGGTTTTTGGATGTTTAAGGTTTTATATTGTTTCTCAATAATAAATAGGCCTTCGATTTTGATTTTAACATAGTTCAGAAGACATGTAGTTGCCACATCCCTTCTCAAAGATAAGCTACCATCACTTAAGCTAGTTTAATTCCATTATGTATATATATATATTTTGTTTATATATGCATTTCATTTCATTCCTTCATAAAAAGATCCAGAATTCATCACTCCATACCAAATGCTAGTGGATGGAAAGAGAGTTCGAGATTTCAACCTCCAAGATGATTTATTATGCTACCTGGTCCACCTTTGTGTTCCTTCAAGTGAGCATACCAAGCTAATTTGGGGGGCACACCACAGTTGAGTCACAAGACACTCCAATGTGAAGAAAATTGTGGTTATCCTAGGACATTGGAAATATATACCACATCCTACATTTCCTGTGCCATTGTCAAGCCAACCATCAAGAAGAAATTAATGTACACTCCTTTGCCTACTCCCAACCAACCCTGGGAATTTATCTCTATGGACTATCTGTCTAGCCTCCCTTCTACCAAGCATGGTAATGACTATGTATTTAATATAGTTGATATATTTTATAAGATGACTATATTGGAATCTTGCAAAATGAGTATCACAACAGAGGAAACTACCGAAATCTTCTTTGAAAGAGTATGGGTACATTTTGGATAGCAGGTTCCTGAGCACATCTCGGTCAAGCCTCTAGATATTATTGGACACTAACCTCCCCAAGTGGACTACATTCCATCCCCAGAATGATGGCATAACAGAGGTCGTCAATAAGATGATAGTGCACATACTACACAAGTACAACTCCAAGCATCCACGAACCTAGCATGAGAGACTTCCTTATGTGCATCATAATTATAACAGAGCCCTTCGTAGCTCAAATGGCTGCAGTCAATTTCAAGTGGGTCTAGGTTTTCAACCATTATGTCTGATTGACATTGCCATGCCTCTTATGACTACACAAATAAAATATTCACATTCACAGTCCACCAGTAGGGGCATGACATCTTGGATAAGTCCAACGAAAAGTACAAGAAGCAACATGATCAACATCATATGCCACACAATTTTTAGGTGGGTGACAAGGTTTGGTTGCATTTGTAGAAATAACACCTTGCTGAAGCCCATCAAAATCTTAGACCACTTTGATATGGGCAGTAAACCATCACCAATGTTGTGGGAGACATTGATTTTCAGATCAACATTCCCCATTCCTTAGCCTACACCCAATGTTCAAAGTGAACCACCTTTGGTTAGTCTTTCCACCATTATTTGACACATCAGACATTATAGAACAACTAACACCAACAGAGATAAACCGAGGTTGCATGGAATAGGCCACAACTAATCAGATCATGGACACAGAGATCAAGATAACTTACCAGCAGAAGATCCAATTGTATTGAGTTGCCAAAGTTGGCCAACTCTTGTACAAACTCAAGTGGATCACCAAGGACCAAGTTCAGCAGAAGTTTTCCCATCTCATAGAGGCACTAAAATCAATGAGGATGATTTCTTACTAAGGGGGGAGGACTAGTCCAAGTGGATATTAGTGGCCACCCTCCTATTCCACTTGGACCTCAACCATTGTTTCATTAAGTTTCCTTAATTGTAGCACAATTTACTATTTTTGGTAGTTTTCAGGTCCTGAACGTATGGAGTCATTTTGAGGCTCTAAATGATGTTTTTTTGGAAACAAGGAAAATTAATTAAAATACGTTTTCATCGGATACATATTCCTAACGAGGTATTGTATTCATCAAATGAAGATCGTATGTCAAAGTTATGGCCTCGAGAAGTTGATGTATCAATTTACCCCAACGGGGCCCACAAACATTTGGCGCTTCATCTTCTAGGCTTAGGTTTTTCTATTATTATGGTTCTCTATTGTTTCTCAATAATAAATAGGCCTTTCAGCATCATTATAACACAGTTCAGAAGACATGTAGTGACCACATGTCTTCTTAGAGATAAAATATCATTTCTTGAGATAGTTTATTTCCATACAACATGCAAACAATTTCCAGTCCTTTTTTATTAATGAATTGAAGTTATATTTTTGTTGTATCTTTGTCTTCTATTTATAGTTGTATTTCAATTCGTTCCTTCAAAAAATATAGATCAGTGGTATCAGAGTGATCTACTCTTTCTCCTTTTCTTTGTGCATGTCCCCAATGAGGTCAAGGTATAAGGAGTTGGGACATGAATTGGTTGAGCCTTTGCAATACTGCCATCATCGGCACCAACGACCTCCCATGGCATCAGAAAATAAATATGAGGGAGATGGAGATAATATCAAATTTTTGATCGAAGAATCCCTCAAGTGGCAAAGGAATGATTTGATGGACAAATTATCTCATATCCTTTGGGGGATGCCCACCGACAATACATATTCATCCAATAGTAATTTGGACACCCCATTTAACGTATAATTGAACTTCAATATCCTTATTTTGAAGTTCAAACTGATGCAAATGTTGTAGATAAATGGTTGAATATGTGGGAAGGTTATTTTTCAGTCCATAGTTTCTCCGATAAGGGGGGAGATTAATTTTCCACTACGTAAGGCTTCCCCCCATGTCAAGGACCGGTGGGAAACTTACTGTGACAAAAGGGTCAATGAAAGCTCTTTGTTTACAAACACCCCATCTTGGAACTCTTTCTGAGACGTTGTCAATGAACAATATTACCCTGTGGGGAGCTACGATGAAAAGTACATATAATGGACCAGAATACGACAATAAAGGGACCAAGATGTCCATGACTTCACAAATATCTTTCATACTCTACACACATAGTTTTGTATCAAAGATTGATTGAAATATGGTGCTCAGGTACCATGACTATCTACACAAATACATTTAATAATATGGAGTACTTGGACATATCCTTGCTTGGTGCAGCATATTGATATGCTACCAATATTAAAAAAAAAAACATAACTTTGGATTTGTGAAGTAGAAGGAGGGCAAGAGCATCCCCAAACAGAAGAATAAATTACAAGGCCAAGGTGGAGTGAACCAGGACAACTCATCAAAGCCACACGTAAATATGGCACCACAAAGATGAAGAAGAACATGGGAAAGGGATGTGAGTTCCAAAAGAGCCCCACTCGTAACATAAATGAGTGTCATGCCAAGCAGTCATTTGTGCCTAAGATGAAGGCTTTAGAGTCTAATGCATGTTTTCATTATGATCTAGAACTCAATAAGGGGAATGATAAGGGGAAGAACATTATTAATGGAGAACCTAGTTCTACTGTTGCCACCACCAAGATCCAGAAGATTGAGCCCGAAGATCCAAAGGAGGGGGAATGTCTCTTCCACTCACAAATGTGTGTGAAGTGTTCTTCATTGTAGTTCATTGTCAATAGTGAGAGCCAAAAGAAGCTCATTTGAAATGAGGTCATGAAGCAGTTGGGCCTACCAACTACAAAACACCCACAAGCATACACCATCGTGTGGCTTCACCAAGGAGGATATTTGCACATTATGCAACAATGTCTCCTTCCTTACAACATGAAACCCTTCACGTATGAGGTATTATGTGAAGTTGCTCCTGTTGAATTTTGTGATATGTTATTAGGCAAACCATACTTGTGGAAGTGTCATGTTGTGTATGGGGCCATGCCTTGCACTAGTATTATTAATATGGGAAATAAGGTATATAGGATACTAGAGGTAGCCCTGCCTACTTCCATCTCTTTGATCTCTGCTAAGTAACATAATAACATCATCTCCTATATTGGGAAATTTGTTTTCTTTTTTATTCTCTCTTAAATCAAGGATAAGATAATGGATACATCCATGGCCCCTAGAAGGGGTTCCCCATGTAACAGAAGTAGATGGATAAGGTCATGGAAGAATATAGGGACATATTCTCCCCACCTACATGAGTACCTTTACATTGTCAGGTCAAGGATTCGATCTATCTTACTCATGAAGCACCTCTATCCAATGGGTTAATATACCTCCACTCCATTCTATAAAATGAAGAAATCAAGTGGAAGATCCAGGAGTTTCTGCAAAAAGGGCACATCCAACAAATTTCCTCACCCTGTAGGAGCCCGATTGTAGTTGTATAGAAGAAATAAGAACATAGCGACTCTACATTGATTTAGGCACTAAAAAAAATCATTGTAATGAACAAGTATCCAATCCCATGGATTGATGACCTTCTTGACTCGCTCAAGGAGGCCAAGTATTTCAACAATATTTCCTTAAATTCTGGCTATCACTAGGTGCCAATGAAACCTACAAATGTATGGAATACTTCCTTCAATTATAAGGACCTTTTCGAGTGGTTGGTCATGCCTTTGGGGTTGAAAAATGAACCTGTAACTTTTGTGAGGTTAATGGATGACATCTTGAAACCCTTCACCAATTATTTCGTGTTTGTATATCTAGACAACATCCTCATCTTTAGTAAGAGTTGGGAAGAGAACCTACAACACACTCGACAAGTCCTTCAAACCCTGTGGTAGCCAAACTATGTGCCAACTTGGAGAAATTGACATTTGTTATGGATCAGGTCTAATATTTGGGCTACATAATTGGTGAGAAAGGAATGCATGTGAATCTGGTTAAGATCCAAGTCATTCGGGACAGGCCAATCCAAACCACTCTAATAGAGCTTTATAGTTTTTTGGGCCTTGCTAATTTTTACCAGAGGTGCATTTTGGGATTCTCTCATATCACTTGGCCTTTGAGTCCCAACAAAAGGAATTCATTGAGCTAAAGAAGTGCCTTTGTTCTACACCTGTAATCACATTTCCAAACCTCCAACAACCATTTGAAATTGAGACAAATCCCTCTGACCATGCTATTCATGCAGTTCTCACCCAACACAGGCATCTAGTGGCTTATCACAGTGAGACACTTTCTGATAGAATTTTGAAATACCCCACTTATGATAAAGAGATGTATTCCATTATCCATGCATTCCAAATATGGAAACATTACATTCTGGGGAAGGAGACATTCATCCACATAGATCAACAACCTCTTTAGTTTATCTAGACACAAGGGAAGTTGCAGAATGATGAACATCAGAGGTGGTATACATAACTACAACAAGTCCACTTGAATGTTAAATACAAGAAGGGAAGCACGAATCATGTTTCAGATTGCCTCAGTTGGCCCCCAGTTGCAACACCGGAAACTATTATCATCTTTTGTGGCCACAAGACCTCCATATGGCTACAATTATACAAAAACGATCCAATGTTCGCCACCACATACCCAATTCTAGTGGATGGAAATCAAGTTCCATATTTCCACCTCTAGGATGGATTATTATGCTACCTGGGCCACCTTTTTGTTCCTTCAAGCAAGCGTGGAAAACTGATTTTGGAGGCACACTATAGTCGGGTTGTAGGACACTTTGTTGTGGAGAAAATTGTGGCCATACTACAAAGGTATTTTTATCGGCCAAAATTTTGACATGACGTTGGAAAATATATCATATCCTACAATTCCTATTTCGTCACCAAGCCAACCATCAAGAAGCAAGGCATGTACACAGCTTTTCCTACTCCCAACTAGCCTTGGGAATCCATCTATGTGAACTATCTATCGGGCCTCCCTTCTACCGAGCATGGTAATGAATGTGTATTTATGGTCATGGATATATTTTCTAATTTGTCTATATTGGTAGCTTATAAGAAGAGAAACATAACATAGGACACTAAAAAAATATTCTTTGAATGAGTATGGGTGTGTTTTGGAATCTCGGATACCCTTATATCGAATCTGGATAACATGTTCCTAAGCACATTCTGGTCAAGCCTCTGGAAATTATTGGACACTAATCTCACCAATTCAACTACATTCTATCCCCAAACTTATGGCTAGACAAAGGTCATCAATAGGATGATAGTTCACAATACTATGCATGTATAAATCCAAAAATCCACAAATGTAAGATGAGAGACTTGCTTATGTGCAACATAGTTATAACATAGCTATCCATATCTTGACTAATTTTAGGCATTTTCAAGTGGTTCTAGGTTTTCCACCATTGTGTACAATTGATGTTTCCATGCCTCCTACGACTACATAGACAAAATCCACACATGCACAATACAGGGCGGATAAAGAAACCTGGTTTATTGAGCACAACCAACACATCTGCCAACAGTGCATGACATCTTGGATAAGTCGAATGGCAAGTACAAGTGGTGACATGATTGACATCAAGTGCCACACAAGTTTTAGGTGGGCAACAACGTTTGGTTTCATTTGAAGAAAAAACGCCTTACTTGAGCCCATTGAAAGCTCATACCACTACGATATGGGACTTACACCATCACCAAGGTTGTGGGTGCCAATTATTTGTAGCTAAGAATTCCTCCATTCCTTGGCCTACACCCAGTGTCAATCTGGATTTCCTTCAGCCATACTTTCCACCATTACTGAACACATCAGACATTGAAAAATAGCTAACACCAACAAAGATAAACCCAGACTGCATGGAACCAGCCAAAATTTTTTGGATCGTGTACATGTGGATCAAGAACACTTGCCATTAGAATATCCAGTTGTATCAGGTTGTCAAAGCTAGCCAACTCTTGTACAAAAGCAAGTGGCTCACCACATACCAAGTTCACTAGAAGTTTCCATATCTCATGAAGACACTCAATAAAATCAGTGCCATTTCTTCCTGGGGGGGGACTAATCTAGGTGGATATTGGTGGCCACTTTCCTATTCGACTTGGATCCCCCCAATATTTATCTAAGTTTCCTTAATTATAGCATAATTTACTATTTTTTGTAGTTTTTGGGTCTTGAACTTCTGGAGTTGTTTTGAGATCCTAAATGATGTTTTTTTTGAAAATGAGCAAATTTGTAACCCATAGCCAAGGATTATAATTGAAAATTATATTCCTAGGATAAACATTTCTAACAAGGTGTCGTACATGTCAAATGAAGATCATATGCCAAAGTTACAACCTCGAGAAGTTGATGTACCAATTGACCCAAACACAACCCATAAACTTTTTGTGCTTCATCTCCTAGGGTCAGGTTGTTGGATTTTTAGGGTTTCCTATTATTTATCAATAACAAATAGGCCTTCAAGCCTTATTGTAAAACATTTCAAAAGGCATGTTGTTGCAACATCTCTTCTCAGAGATAAACTACCGTTTCCTAAGCTAGTTTATTTCCATTTTGCATGTAAACGATTTTCTGTACTTTGTTATCAATGAATTGAAGTTTTATTTTCACCGTATCTTTGTGTTTTTGTTTATATTCATTTGGTTCCTTCATAAAATATATATTAGTGGTATTAGAGTGGTTTTCTCTTTATCTGTTCTTATGTGCATGTCCCCAACGAGTTTAGGGTATAAGGATTTGGGACTGGAACTGCTTGAGCCTTTGCAAGATCATCCTCGCCAACAACAATGGCATCCCACGGTGGAAGAAAATAAATACCAGGGATTAATAGATCCTCTCAAAATATCGCTCAAAGAAGCCCTTGAGTGACAAAGGAACGAGATGATGGACAACTTTGCCTAGATTCTTCGGAAAATTCCCACCGCTGACACATCTTCATCTAGCAATCACTTTGGAGGCATCACCCCCTTCAAAATATAAGTGAAATTTGATATCCCTATATTTGAAGTTCAAATAGATAGAGATGTTGTACATAAATGTTTGAATCCATTCAAAAGTTATTTTTCGGTCCATAGTTTGTTCGATACGGAGAAGATCATTTTTTCACTTATTAAGGTCGTCCCCCATGTCAAGGATCAGTGGGAAGCTTACTATGTGAAAAGCGCTGAGGAGCCCTCCCTATTTACAACTAACCCCCCTTGGAATTCTTTTCGAGATGTTGTCAAGGAACAATATTGCCCCGTGGGGAGTTGAGGAAAGCTACATATAGTAGACCACACTATGGAAAAAAAGGTAGCAAGATATGCATGAGTTAACAAATATTTTTCATACTATATGCACAAAGTTGGGTATTAAAAACTTTGAGCGGCATTGGCTACTCAAGTACCGCGAATGTATGTACAAATACATTCAGGAATAAATGGAGTTCCTGGGCATCTCTTCACTTGATAAAACATACTAATATGTTTCCAGGATTGAAAAAAAAAAAGCGTGAGTTTGGATCTGTGAATCAAAAGAAGAGCAAAAGGACCCCCAAGTCATAGAACAAAGGATATATCCAAGGTGGAGTGACCGAGGACAACCCATCAAATCCGAAAGCAAAGTATTCCACCATGAAGATGAAGAAGGACACAAGAAAGTGGTGTGAGTTCCACAAGATCCCCACTCACAACACAAATGAGTGTCATGCCAAGCAGTCATTGGTGGCATAGCTAAAAGCTTCAGAGTCTAATGCATGTACTGATTCTAAACCAAAATTTGATAAAGGGATTGACAAGGGGAGCCATATTATTGATGCAAAATCTAGTGCCATCATTTCCACCACCAAGAACCAGAAGATTGAGCCCAAAGATCTGAACGAAGGGGAAAATTTCTTCCACTCATAGATGTGGGTGAATATTTCTCCATTATAGTTCATTTTTGAGAATGGAGGTAAAAATAAACTCATTTTGATAAAAATAAATCATTGTGTATATTTTATGATATTGATTTTTTTACTCAACCACTTTAAAATTGTTCAAAGAAAATTCAAGCCTTATGCTTAAAAGAAATTAGATGAAAAGTATCATCTGAATTTAAAAGTGTCAAATACGTATGTCATTGGATAGGGGATTCCTTCATGATTCCAACATGATCAACTCTACCACCTAAGGACAAATTTTTCCCTATGTCCACTAGGGTACAAAATGGTGTTGTAGGAATTTTGGAGAAGGGGTGCTGAAATTGTGAATTTTATGATTTGAGAGGATCGATCAAGCACTTAAAACACTCAGTCAAGCATTTAAATTTCAAATTCAAATATCTTGATCAATTTTTTTCAGAAACCCTCGAATTAGCCTCTATAAAAAATTTGTGAATCCCATAATTTAGATTTTAGAATCAATAAAGATCTAAAATTTATGTTTTTACCACATTTTAAAATTCCAAATTCTATTATATTTTTTGTTATCATGTAATGTAGAAACCTTATTAAATTTAATATTAATATAAAAATTATTGTTATTATTATTAATTAAATTATGAATCAAATATTCGTATAAATTTAAATAATAATATATTTTAATGTTAATATAAAATTTATTAATTTTGATTAAAATAATAATATTAACTTTAATATAATATAAAATTCGTTATATTATAATATATATTAGTACAATGTCAAGTCCCACTAGCACAATCAGTTGAGGATGGGCCTTTTCAGTAAGGAAACTGAGGATCAAACCTCACAAGGGGTGGTTGTGCTCCATGCTAGGGGAAGGAGACATGCTAAAAATTCCAGTCAACTTAGGGTTGGTGTGGACTAGGTAAGGTGTGATCCCTTGATGGTTTTGACAGATTAGATGCCCTTGTGTCATGGCTCCTCAAGTCAGAGGTCAAGCATGGAGGATCATAAACAAAATATATATATAATATATATATATATATATAAATATAATATATATATATTATATATATATATATATATATATATACTCTATCTAAATTAATAAATGTGGTTGATATATGTAGTAGGCCTCAACAAAAGAGCCATTAACATGAAAAGAGTCAAACAATCTAACTCAATATGTTAATTTTATTTAAACTAAGTTTTTTATGAATCTAAAATAATAAAATATATAATATTTTTAAAATCTTGAAGTAATCATAACCTAGATCTACCTTAAGAAATAAAACCTAAACAATTTCAATTGGAAGACATGAAGTGCTCTATGTATCTCTGATGGAGGTAGTTAGAACATTAATATTTTGGAAAATTTTAGATAATATTTCGTTCGAAAATTATCATTTCGCTCAAGGTGAATGTACAACACACATTTTAAATATTGCATTTTAAATATGTATTATATAAAAAAAAATTGTTGTACAACATCAAAATAAAAACAATTATTTAAACATATATTTTAATTGTCTAAGTATTTTGAAAATTTTGAAATATAGAGGAGAGAGAGTGGGATAGAAGGGTAAGAGAGACAGAGGGGGACACAAATATGGAGAGAGGAAGAGGAGAGAGTTTTAGAGAAAGAGAGGGAGCTCCAGAGATGGAGTTGGAGGAAAATATAGGGAAGGAAGAAGTTCAAGACATATAGAGAGAGAAAGGTGGAGAAGCTGATCTAGGGTGTGAGAAGGGAGAAATGGAGAGAGAGTGTATGTTTGGGGGTGATAGAGAAAGAAAAATTAGATATGGAGAGAAGGGGTATAAATAATGATATAGGGAGGGAGATAGTAAACATAGTTGCAAGATGAAGCTTGAAAGGGAGAGAGAGAGAGAGAGAGAGAGGAAGAGAGTTGGGAGAGAAAGGAAGAGAGAGGGAAACTTGAGAGGGAGCAAGAGAGAGAGAGATGGAGTTGGAGGGGAGAGAGAGGGAGGTAAAAGGAAATACATATAGAGAGAGAAAGGTGGAGAGAGAGACAAAGGGAGTGACAAGGGAGATGGAGAGAGAGTGAGGGAGGAGAATAGGAGGGAAGAGAGATAGAAGGGGAGATGAAGGGAGAGAAGGGGAAGAGAGAGAGAGAGAGAGAGAGAGAGAGAGAGAGAGAGAGAGAGAGATGAATATATATAGATATGGAGAAACAATGTGTATGTTTTTGAGGTGGTATAGAGAGATGAAGAAATAGAGACAAAGAGAGATAGACATATAAATGGGGACAGAGGGTAGAAGGGACAGATAGAGGTGCGGGGGGGAGATAGATAGATATGAAGAGAGAGAGCATGTGTGTGTGTAGGGGGGTGATATAGAGAGACAAAGGAGAGATGGAGGAAGATATTGATATCGATGGAGGGGGAAGAGTAAGGGAAAAACATTTCTTGCACTAGATGCATTTATTTTAGTGTACATATGCTGATTTCTAATCCTATTTTATTTCTTGCATTAGATGCATTAATTTCTTTGTAGACGTTGATTTATAACTATATTTCATTTCTTGCATTAGATGCATTAATTTCATTCAAGATCTTAATTTCTAATATTGTTTCATTGATCTTGCATTCGATGCATTGATTTCAATGTAGAAGTTAATTCCTAATCCTGTTTGATTGGTAGCACTACATGCATTGATTTTAGTGCAGATGTTGATTTCTAGTCCTATTTGAATGCATACATAATTAGATGCATTGATTTCAGTGTACATGTTTATTTATAATCCTATTTGATTGTTTTCATTAGATGCATGTAGATGTTGATTTCTCATTCTATTTTATTACTTGCATTAGATGCATTGATTTTAGTGAAGATGTTGGTTTCTGATTTGATGTAACTAGATGTATGGTGTACATTAATTTGAAGGTAATTAGTTTAACATTGTGCATTGATTTCAATGTAAGCACAAAACAATTATTGACGATGTTCATTATGCCTAAGATTTTGTACATAACCTCAAACAAAATAAAATTGAATAAAATTTGTATTTGTAAATTTTACATCTCTATATGTTTTAAAATTGAATATAGATTATTTCAATCCTATTTGAGTTTTTAAAAAGTGAACAAAACTTATTTCAATCACAAGGAATTGATTGAAATACTTGGATAACTACTTGTAAACTTAGGAAAGTTGATAACCTTATATAAAATTATAGAAATGATATATTGTTTTTTGACCTATGTATTAAATTTCAATATGATTGGCTTATATCATGTTATGACTAACCTTTGGTAGATAATATCAAAAGAAATAATGTTTAATAAAACATATTTGTTGTTTACATGATATCTTTTAAAATTGAATAAAACCTATTTCAATCCTACTTGTGCTTTTTAATTGGATCTTGAGATAATAAATTGATTGAAATATTAAAAAAAATTGTCCATGCAATGGTATATGGGTGGATCATAATTTTTTTGATATATATATATATATATGACTTTATAATTCAATTTTTTTTAAAATTGAATTCTAATAACATATATGTTAATCAAGCACTAAAAGAAACTTTCTACAAACTAATATGAAGTATGATTTTAATTATTTCCATATTTAGTATTAAATTGATACATGATATATTTTAGATCATTTAAAGTATAAAATTGATTTGCATCATAACTTAAGATTGTACTTATTTTCTTAGTCTATGAAATTGAAAATCAAAATTGATGTATTTTACTAATAAAAGTTATAGTATATATAAATTTTTTTAAATTGGCAAAATTATTCTAGCAAACCCATAAACTGAAATAGTGAATACATGTATCAATCAATTATCCATATGAAAATATTTACAAATTACAAATATCACATGAACATATATAAACTAAAATAATAAGCATCCATAAACTAACATAATGTCCATGTACATCCATAAAATGCCCATGTATGAAAATATACAAAGTTTGTATCACATATGGATGTGCCATATGAAATGAGCTTGAAAATATACAAACTATCCACTCTAAGTACTACTAGAACTACTACGTTAGTTTTGCCACACAAATTAAGTGTCCCTAAGCTGGTACTGCAATATACCACATCCAAATTCAAACTAATTAGATTATTATTTATACAAAATAAATAATATGTAAATAATTGATTTTCAACCACATTTTTAATTACATATACATGAATCTACTAACCTCAGTCGAGTCGAAATGAAATTTAGAGAGGATGGAGGTTTGATCATTCTAGGTTTGGTGCTCCACTTCCAGTGGCTCAATAATTTGGGCCTGCATCAATCAATCCCTCTCATTAGTGCCTGTAAACCCATAATCCCACTCATGTGTCCACATAATAGCCACATCAAATACATTATACAAATGGGCTTATGTACATAATGGCAATGACAAATAACAATTGGTCTACAAATTTATTAGAAGATATTGTAACTTAAAAAATTAAATGCTGAAATCTTAGGAATAAAAATTTGTATCTCAAGTTTTTGTTAATGTGGTTGTACATGGTGACTCTCCTGCACTTTCATGTTATAAGTTGGAGGTGGAGGTGAAGGGGAATCCATGGAAACATGCTCTGGTGGAGGATGTCCTATCTAAACAACTGCCCCCTCAAATGACCTCATAAGATAATCCATGTAGCCCAGTTGTATCCACATGTGATGATGGACTTATTAATATAAATGCAATCTAATATGAACTAGAAATTAATATAAATAATTATGCATAATTTGACAATAAGAGTCAAAAGTTTTGTATAGATATGTACCTGGTCTATGTCACGCGGGTTGTGCACCCTCCAAGTCTCACGAATGACATCACGATACATGCATGCATATGTCAAAAGCTGGTCAATGGGTAAAGTTGCGAGAAATGCATAATCATATAAGGGCACTAGTGGCTCATGAGGAAATGGTGGTGGTCTCTTAATATCTCCATCTAGTGACGTCTCCATGTTGTTTGCATTATTTTCCTTGGTCTCACCATCGAGCTGCAACAACTCCTCTAGCTCTATTAGTAATACCAAGCTCCAAGGTAGTGGTGGCAAGAATCTTGGAGGTGGTGGTACATGCGCAGGGTCTCTATGAGCCCCCTCATGCTCATAGGTACTTCCCAAGATGAGTTGATAATATTGAGTTTAGGTATCAATGTAATCTGGCCTCATATGTAACATGAACTCTGCATATAAATTCTTGGCAAAATAAATGGTGACCTGGTCATGGTGGGGCAACTGGCCCTAAGCTCCAATGAATCAATCATACAAAAGAAGGGTTGCATCAACATTCCTCAAATATTTTAGTGGCATCATACCTCTATGTTTAACAGGGCTATCTGGAGGGATGTTAAATAACTCCCCACGAACATAAATGCTATCTAGCATCAAAAACTAGGATGAGTTGGTGAATTGGAAGGGATGTTACATATCTCTTGTATGATCCACAAATGATAGGTTGTAACATCCTCCAATGTGATATGAGTTGTAGCATTTTCCCACAAAGGGATCAATGCTGCATTCTGATCCTTAGCTTTAGCCTGTTGAGGTCCTGCAAATCATAAACATAATTTAACATATATAATTAACAAACTAAAATCATAATAACATATACATTAAATTCAAACACGTTAGTTGAATATACTTTAAAAATTAAAGAAAATTTCAAGACATAAACACATAGGGTTTAAAGAGGATTTAAAAATGCAGGAGGTGTACTTGAAATAGGTGAAGAAGGTCCACTAGAGGTAGCATGATCATCAACAAAGACAAAAACACTACCTTTGATAGTCTGACTGACATTAGAGGCATGATCTATGAGTGGAGCGTACACTCTAGGTGGGCTACATGAGCTCGACCACATATAAGAGATCGTCTCACATTGTGATGGCATATAGTTGGGGCGCGTATATAGGATGTCTATTCATATTACATGTAATAGATATAATACATATAAACTAATCCTAGAAAAAAATGGTTACTTAGAAAGAAGACCAAAAAACAGTTTCAAAAGTCAAGAAAAGTAATCTAGCTTGAAGTCCTAAAATTTAGTATCCATTTTTTAATAATTTATCAATCAAAGTATTGAGTTGAGTGTAAACACAACCAAAATAAGTGATCAAATCTACCTTCACACTTTTTCATGTTCCTAAACAATGTATTTTATTCATAGCGCATATATATGTAAATATATATATGTAAAAAGTTGAAATAAATGTATTTACAAGACTAATAAAATTTCATGCCAACCAACTACTCCAATAGAGTTTAAGTTCTAAATGTTTGACTTTGACACATGACATGTACAGGTGCAAGCACATGAAGACAATGTTTCTTGTAGATCACTCTAGATAATGAAACAATATGGTACAAAGTAGAAAAAAGTCTAAATATTTTTTATTCACTCCACCAAATGCACTTTTCATGGTGGATTTAATGTATGTATCAATGATGCATTGTTGAAATATGAAATTATATATAGTTATCTATTAATTACAACATATATATTAGTTATGTGTTAAATGGTTATGCTATGTTATTTATGTTATAGTTATGCACAATACCTATTACAAAATATATATATATAGCCATAATAGTTAAATTATATATCTAGATATATATTTATGTTCATGAACTTCTAATTGTAGTTTTATATATATATAACTATACTTTACATTATAATAATGTTAAAACAAGTTATGTTATGGTGAATAGTTAAAAAAACTATGTATGCTGTAAACAATATATGTAGAACTTATATGATGTTATAACTCTAGTTAAATATATATAGTTATATTTAAATAATTATATATGTACATAGTTATGAATTAGCTATAGTTATGTTACATGATATTCTATATATGTGTTAGGTTAAATAACTTTATGTTATGAACTAAATAGTTATATATTATGTTATAAACAATATATAGAATTATAATATATAGCTATATGATGTATAGTTAATATAGTTATGCTATGTTAAAGCTATATATGTTATGTTATAATATATATGTTAGATATTATATATATTAAGTTAAATGTTCTATTCTATACAGAACATAAATATATATACAATAACTTAACTTTAAACATAAATATTTTATTTTAAAAATAATAAGCATTATATTATTATTAAAAAAAAATTTAAAAATATAAATTAATTTATATTTAAAGTATAAAATAATTAAATTTAAAATAATAAAATAAATTTTATTTTATTTTATAAATAGAGGTTCACCATGAACAACGGTCTTCATCATGTCAATTTAAAGTTCATAATTTACTTATTTATTGGTTATACTTTCATTGTTTTCTATTTTGGAGTTTTTGGGGTATATTTTCAATCAAATTTGTTAGAAGTTTAAAATCCATCTTAAATAACAAAAAAAAAAAAGTGAAAATTTGTTTCATAAAATTCCTAAAGAAAAACTTTAAAACCTAAAATAATTATAAAATAATGCTTTTACCATTCAAAATTAGAAAATATACATTTAATAAACAAAACATTGCAAGTAAGAAAAAAATTTAAATCCTAAATTATAGTTTTTTTTTGGAGTTTTGAAGTGTTTTCTGGTTGTTTTTTGTAGTTTTGTAAGTTGGTTTTGAAGGGTTCTTTTTATGGTTTTTGTGGTTTTGTGGTTTTCTAAGTTGTTTTGAAGGGGTTTTTGGATGGGTTTTGGTTTCTAGGTTGGTTTGTGGTTTCCTAAGTGGGTTGAGGTTTGTTTGTGGTTTTGATGGTTTTGTATGGTAAGTTTTTTGTCTCTAAATAATTTATTTAATTTCAACAGAAAAAATAAATAAAAAGACAAAAACGATAGAAATACCTATTTCGTTTGAGCTACTAGTACGCTGGCGAGATTGGTTTGAATTCTTCCATGTTTCAATTACTCGATCAAGCTACCTAAACAACTCTCAATTGAGTTTTAAAATGCCTCTTGATCTGTGCAAATGGCATGTGTAGATCATGGTTGGGATATTTAATATAAAAAAACAGCTTGATCGAGCCCTAAAGTTCGATCTAGGGTTCAAAACAAACCCTCGATCAAGCTATTTTTTTAGTGCTTGAGGAGCTCGATTAAGCACTTAAAAAATGCTCGATCAAGTACTTGAATTGATATATCAAGCCTTTTTTTCCCAACTAAACACACCCTCACCAAAAAGTGTAACACAACTCAGTTTTATCACCCAGTGCCACATGCCAAAGAATGTTACAACTCATCATGTATCACGTGGTGATTAGGGGTGAAGAATGATGTGGCATGCCACATATCATGATTTTTTTATATTTAACCTTGGATATTTCCAATATCCTAATAACATGGTATAGACATCAGCATTACCACATGGGGAAGGACATGTCATGCGATGATTATAGGGTAGGGCTGAGGTGGAAGTCTATGTGGACAACTTGAGTTGGTCTCTAGGGGCTTTCCCTATCAGGAAACATAAGTTTACTCATTACAAAAGTTCCCCAATATTCCAAAACTATGGTGTGCTATATCAACGTATCAGATAATTGTACCATATGGCCATGTCAATATAACACCATATTGGCATATCTACATGATTGCAAGGATTATAAATAGATTGATATCAACATATCGACAAATCATAGACACATTATGTTGGCATATTGGATGCTCGAAATAATTTGCAAGCATGATGCTTGAGAAAAATTGATATATTGGTAATCTAATATTATAGTTGGGTTGCAGATAGGGAACCATAGGGGGTTCCACATGGTGAAGGATTTCCACGTGTCAAGCTTAGTGGATTGTATGGATGTTAATGTGGTCATGAAAGTACACAAAAAAATTACAATGATGATGATAAGGAATAAATCTCTCATTCTTTTACTTTTATGAGTTGTGAATGGATCTCTACAATAATAAATGGATGTACTCCACTACAAAAAACCTATAGGATGAAAGTTACTCCATACATGTGTAAGCTCTCTTCCTACAAGTGACAATTTTCAAGCTCCCAAATGATAATTTTCCACAAACAAGGATTCATGGCCAGAGTACTCCTTATCCAAATTCAAAAAATTCTTCTACAATAAAATCAATTACACCAACATCTCTCCTAGGCCATGTGCTCCTCAAATTTCGCTCTATCTACATAATAACTATGACAATCGAGGGTTCCCCAAGTCAACTTCACGACCACATGAAGCAACCAAGCATCCAAATATTATTTAGGGTTAAATTCCCTCCTCCAAAATGTGAAATGTAATTGCTCCAGTGTTGTATTCTCCATGCAATCAACCTCCTCCAAATTGTGTATTCTCAAATTATTTGAAGAAAAATGTCAATCAAACGCCCGTACCAGTTGTAGTAACCAATGATAATCCACCTCAAATCAAAAATTCCATCATGGATCAATCAAAGGATAACCATACACCATGTAACACATCTTATGAATCACCCCCAAACATGGTGTAGATATGTTTTGAATAACCTTCAAATATGACATTAGGGATATATAACAACCCGAGGTTAAAATTTCATGTAAAAAAGTTAATAAACAAAAAATAAGGCTAAGGTCATGGAACACATATTCCAAGTTAATGTTGGGCAAAACATCCTAGTGGGTGTTCATTTCAATTTATTATGGTTAATAAATTTGGTAAAGGAATTGAAAAGGAAAAGAGGAATTAAGTGGTATTTTATTTATGAAGTAAAGGAAAATAGGATAAAAGGGGGGTGAGCAGTCATATAATTGCACGAGAGGGAAATTGAAGGAAAAATAGATGAAATTGGAGAAACTAGAGGCCTCAATACTAAAAAGGCTTCTAAGGATCAATTCACAACCTTTTGTAAGTTTGGGTTTGGAATTGGTTTCAGAGAGAGAAGAGTACTAATAGGAGAAAGAAAGGAAGAAAGCAAGCAAGCAAAGGAAGGACAAGAAACCAAAGGAAAGCAAGGGACAAAAAAGGAAAAGTTGGATGAAGAAACTTTAGTAGGAATACATGTCAGCAATAGGTTGTCTATATGATTTCCTAGCTGGCTTGTGAATGCACGGTACATGAATTTGTGTATTTGGTTCTCTTGTTGTCATTGGCATGATTTTTTCCAAGTGTGAGAGTATTTTTAGCCTTTTATTTCCATTCCAAATAGCCAGGGTATGATGGGGTTATTTTATTTGGTTGAGCTTTAGATTGTTGGATGGTTTTGGAACCGGGTGAGGTGGTCTTAGGAAGATTTCCATAGGTCCTAGGAATCCCTTGACTAGTTTTGGTGGGATTTTGGTAAAGCTTGAGGATGGAGACAAGAAAATTCCTCAAGGTATTGGTGAAGAAATTATAATGCATCCAAGCTTGAATTGGGCCTAGTAATCCCTTGACCAGTTTTGGTAGGATTGTGATAAAGCCCGAGGGTGGTGGTGGTTTAATCTCTCAGAAGCCCTAGCTATTTATGTATTGGTTTACTGATGTGATATCATGACTGGTTTAATCTCTAGAAATCCTATGTTGTTTTTAACTCAAGTCCCATATTCATGGTTGGAATATGGCATGGGGGTGATTGGCTGAAAGAAATATTTGGTTAAGCCTAATCTATGGTTGGGTGGCATGTGGAAGTCCCTGACTTGGTTATATTTTTCATATGTTAATAAGAGATCCTTTCCTCTTTTATTTCATGAGTAATTTTACTTGCTATTATGTGGCTTTCATGGTTGTTCTATCATGGTTAATTTTCTGGTTATATGTTGGTTACAAGCATGGCTCCATAATAGGTTCTAGCTTTGGCTCTTTACATGTTTTGATTAGTTGATGAATGGTTATTGAATGCATGAGATAACAAACGTTATTGAAACTATTACGACAGACCATTAGTCATTCTTCATGATTCTTAGATAAGTATTAGATCCTTATGTTGAGATATACATTCATGACATGTAGATTACATTTTCTCAATATGTTTGATGAAATGAATTTCATGGTTAGGCCTAATTAGGTCAAGTATTTCATCAAGTTTGGTATGGATGGTTTTTTCTTGATGTTAATTATCATTCTAGAAAGTCTCATTGAGTTATAGGTAGTGGTCTAGAGGCTGACCAAAAATTTAGGCTCAAATCTTAGGACCACATGATCCTACTTGGAAAAATTGGGTTGCAACGACATGTATGTAAGGTTTTGTTGCAGTTGGAGGCTATGAACTACATGGAGGCCCTACTCTGGATGCAGTTGAGGGCTCAAAGTAGAGAAGGAGGGGTACAACTAGGAGTTTGGTCTCTTGGGATGGTTTCTTAGCATCAAAGTGTTTTGTAGCCCCTGCAGGTTGTTGTGAGATGTTAGTTTGTCATTAGTAGTTGAAACCACTTCCTTAATGGGACCCATGAAGTTAGTTCATGTCATAGTAGCTCTTCTTCTCATGTTTACCCTGACAGGCTGGTGAACTTGGGTAAATGTGGGAGGAGCACATTACAAATTTGTATCAGAGCATGGTTCAATACTTAGAGTAAATGGGTATAATGTGTTTGTCATGCACTCATGTCAGTGTCTATAAGGTTGGTATGCATTTATTTTCATGGTTATGGTAGTCATGCATGAGGTCATGGTATGTAGTTGGTATTATCATGCATGATATTGGTATATTTATATGATTATGTATGTATATGTATCATGCTAACTTGGACTGGTTTTGCAGATGCAATAGCCTCCCTTGATTTTCACTGAGGTATGTTGATTATGTTTGTAATTGGTTTTTCCTGTGTGGTATGTTTTCAGGAAGAAGAGGATCAAACATGACCAGAAAAATGGTGGATTATAGTTCACAGGACTCTCCTTACAGATCATATAAGGAGCCAAGAGAGGGGTACTCTCCAGACATAGAAGACACTTAGAGAAGTCTAAAGGTATAAATTAGAAGTTGCAAATAAAATAATGACATAATCATTCATAAGTCTAAAGTCTAAAACCAGAAGTTGCAAAGAAAATAATGACATAATCATTCAGTCATACGAAAGACTTACTAGAGAATAGGAGAAACAAGTAGAGGCCAATACAGGTAAAATTTAGAGTTATTAAGGCTTCAAAATGCAGGGACAGCCATCGATCAATTATGGAAAGGATGACATGACTAATGGGGAATATTTTAGTAGGTCAAGTTAGACAAGGATGACATAGTAAGAGATAACAAACTTTTGGATACACCTGATAGGAAAGGTAGTATATGCATTCTATTCTAGTTTTGATTCATATTTATGTCGTGTTCATCATCGATATCATCCTTACAGGAGGAGTGAGAGGGTATATTTGTTGGATGATTTAAAGAAAGCCAAGCCACCTACATTTGATAGAGAGCTAAAGAAATTGAAATATGGAGAGGCATGGTTACTAGGGATGAAGAAGTTCATTGAGATTCGTAATTACACAAAGAACATGAAGGCTCGGATAGTTATTTTTAGCTTCAAAGAGAAAGCATACATTTGGTGGGAAGATGTGAAGCATGACAGAGACATCAGGATAGAGGAGTTGAGTTGGCATGAATTTAAGGGACTCTTTAGGAAACTTTACTTGTCATAGAGGTACTATTACAGAAAGGACACTAAGTTCTACAAGATGAAGATGGGATCTATGATGGATCAAGAGTAAATCACTAAGCTCTTGGATTTTTTGAGGTATGTTTCCTATATTAAGGATGAGAAGACAAAAATTTAGATATTTAGCAGTGGGTTGCCATCAACATTTAAGGATTGGATTTAGTATGATGAGCCTTGGTTGTTGGAAGAATTCATTGGAAAGTTGAAGCATTCTTATGAGAAATTGAAGCATAAGACTGAATCTAAGAAAGGCTAGAAAGGGAATGATAAGGATAAATGTAAATGGCCTCCGAAGTGAGTAAGACCTCAAGATTTAGGTGAGAAAGAGAATGTTTCTCCTTCAAAGAAGTTTAATGTAGTAGAGAAGAGACATGAGTTTCAACATGGAAGAACAGTAGAAAATATGCAGTGGATAGTTGGATTGTTGGATATGTGGCAAGGATCATCACAAGAAATATTGTTTGATGTATCAGGGTGGTAGGCCTTAGATCTACAGTGCTTAGGAGGTGCAGATGTTTGGTGACGTTGAATAGAGGATTTCTTGTATCTACATAGTATTTGGTAATAGGCTGGAAGACCACCATACATCTATTATTGAGATGGAAGGTAAGTTATGCGATCGACTTATTTCTACTTTCATTGACTCTCGATCTATTATAATTACGTTAATCCTAACCTAGTGGATAAATGTGGTTTGAGAAAAGAAGTGCATGTAGAGTCTTGGTTGGTGCAGTTGGCTATATATACTAAGAAAATTGTTCATAATTGGGTAAGAGTTTGTGCATTTTAACTAAATGGTATGACTACATCAAGACATTTGAATGTGTTTCCATTGGGATCACATAATATTCTTCGAGGTATGGATTGGTTATATCTTAACAGGACTAAGGTGGATTGTTATGAGAAGGATATTGAGTGTTTGGATGATTATGAAGAGAAAAGAATCTTGTAAGGTAAGAAGAAGCCTATATCAGTAAGAATGGTTACAATTATGCAAGCAAAGCACAATTGCAGGAAAGGGTGCGTATTCTTCATAGTGCATGTTTTCTAGTGATAAAGGTAAGGATGTTGAGGATGAAGAAGACTTGAAGAGGTATTTGGTTTTATAAAAGTTTCAGGATGTATTGCCGGCAGATGTTTCAGAGTTAATGCCTCATAGGGAAGTGTAATTTTCTATTGAGTTGGTATGAAAAGTAGCACCAAAAACAAAGGCATCTTATAGGATGAGCACTTTAGAGCTAGTGGTATTGAAGTTGGAGTTGAAATAAATGTTTGATAAGAGATATATTAGGCCAAGAGTATCTCATTGGGGTGTACTAGTGTTGTTTGTGAATAAGAAGGATGGTACTCTCAGGTTGTGCATTAATCATAGGAAGTTGAACAAAGTGACAATCAAGAACATGTATCTGTTGTTGAGGGTCAATGACTTGTTTGATTAGTTGAATGGAGTAGCAGTGTTCTTGAAGATTGATTTTAGATTAGGATACCATCAGGCACTCATCAAAGAAGAGTACATCTACAAGAATCATTTTCAGATCAGTTATGGGAATTATGAGTTTGTTGTGGTTGCTTTTGGTTTGACTAATGCTCCAACTAATTTCATGTGTTTGATGAATATTGTGTTGCATCCTTATCTAGACAAGTTTGTGACAATATTCATTGATGATATATTGATATAAATTCTAAGAATGAGGAATAACATGCCAAACACTTAGTAGTAGTATTGATATTTCTAAGAGAGCATCAATTGTATGGTAAGATTAGTAAGCGTAGTTTCTCTCACACAAAGGTACATTACTTGGGACATGTTGTTTACAAGTAAGGAATAACAGGGCATCTCGAAAATATCAGAGCTATCATGGAATGGGTATCTCCTAGGAAGGTGGACAAGGTCAGATAATTCATGGGGTTAGAAGGTTAGTACAGGAGGTTAATCAAGAACTTCTCATGGATTTCCTATCCTATCACATCTTTACAGAAGAAGGTAAATAAATTTGAATGGACAAAGGAATGTGCAACTAGTTTTGGGAATTTGAAGGAGTTTCTTACAAATTCTCCAGTTCTAAAGATTGAATATCAAGATAAAGAGTTCGTGGTCTGTACAAATTCTTACAAGAGGGGACTTGGTGGATTCCTAATGAAGTAGAGATAGCTGGTATGCTAAAAGTCAAGGAAACTGAATGAGCACGAGTATAATTATGTGATACATGATCTTGACTTGGTAGCTATCATTCATGCCTTGAAGATGTGGAAGCACTATCTTCTTGGAAGGAGGTTCGTGTTGATAAGTGATCATAATGGGTTGAAATACTTGTTTGACCAACCTATTTTGAATGCTAGGCAAGCTAGATGGTTGGATACATTCAATGAGTTTGAATTTGAGATTAGGTACATTAAAGGTAAGGAGAACAAGGTTGCAGATTCTCTTAGCAAAATAGTGCAAGTAAATCACATAGCAACTATGACTTCATATGTAATAGATTTACATGATCAAATATTATAGGTAGGACAAAAGGATGACATGTACCAACATCTTAGGCATAGGTTACAACAACGGGGTACAAGTGATAACGATATGGATTATTATCTCACAACAAATGGTTTTGGCCATATTTAGGGACATGATCTATGTGTCAAACAACAACAAGCTCAATAAGTTTATCTTGAGGGAATTTCATGTCAAGCCATATTCATGTCACCCAGGATATTAAAAGACATTTATGGTGGTTAGGAAGTTCTAATACTGGCTATATATGAAGAAAGAGGTAGCTTAGTTCATCACCAAGTGTTTGGATTGTCAACAGGTAAAATCATAGTGCAAGAATCTAGGTGGTCTATTGCAGTCGACTCCAATATTGTAATACAAATGGGAGGTCATTTCCATGAATTTCATCACAAGTTTACCAAATACATCTATACAACATGATTCAATGATGGTTGTGGTTGACATGTTGATGAAGGTAGCTCACTTCATTGTAGTGAAGTCTACAAATTTAGTTATTGAGGTAGCTCATGTCTTCATCAAAGAGATAATGAGATTGTATGGTATTTCTAAGAAGATTGTATCTGACAAAGATGCCAAGTTCACTTGCAGGATTTGAAAGGAGTTATTTGTAGGTTTGGGTTCAAATTTGGGCTTCAGTATAGGTTATCATCCATAGATAGAGAGGAATTAGGGGATTTTTGAGGTCTAAAATGGGCCTCCTAAGGAAATTATAAAGTAATAGTGGAAATAATAAAATAAGATTTGATTACATAATCAAATTTTAGAGGGAAAAAAGAAAAAAAACTATTTTTTCGACTTACATCCCTATGGGTTTACTCAAATTTCAAGCTACAATACTCATTGGATGCATAATTTGCTTCATCATCCAAGAGTACCCATGTTTCATACTTTGGATGGACCCTACTACATAAAAAATGAGAAATACATGGAAAACGTGATTGCAATCACATTTTTTCATGTATTTCTCATTTTTCATGTAGCAGGGTGCATCAAAAGTATACAACATGCATAATCCTTGGATGAGGGATTAATTTTTTCATCCAACGAGTACTCTGATTGGAAATTTGAGTAAAACCTTGGGGAGATAAGTTTAAAGTACGAGTTGAAAAAATAGATTTATTATAGTATTATTCTTAAATCTTTTCTCTTTTTTACTCCAAAAATAGTGAATCATTCCCCATGGTTGACATAATCCTCTTGAATCCTATTAGTTCTTATAAAGTTTATTTTGGTTGTATATTTTCATAGGAGGCCCATTTTATACCTCAGAATTCCCCTAATGGTTAAGAGGATTCTGGAGGACATGTTGAGAATGTATGTCATGCACCAGTAGAGGAGGTGGGAGGAATATTTTCCACTGGTTGAGTTTACTTACAATAATGGGTATTAAGAGCCATTAACAATGAGTCTATTTGAGGCACTTTATGGGGAGATTTTTAATACTCCCATCAGCGAGAGTGATCTAGTGAACAAGGTACTAATAGGACTCGACATGTTGGTAGAGATGGAATAGGAAATGCAAGTTATCAAGAAGAATCAAAAGGAAACCTAGGATAAAGAATCTAAAGGCAACATAGGATAGAGATAAGAGTTATGTTGATCAACACGGGATGTTTATGGAGTTTTAGTTTAGGGAGCATGTGTACTTGCACATCGATACCAAGAATATCTCCTTGAGGATTCGATCATGTACTAAGTTGACATCTTGATATCGCGGGCCTTTCAAGACCCTTGAGAGGATTGGACCAGTGGAATACATACTTGACATACCACCAACACTGAAAGTCCGTGATGTTTTCCAAGTTTTATTACTTAATATATGTGAAGGATGTTAATCATGTGATTGACTAGCATGTATTGTCGGTGGACCTAGAAGGAGAATTCCACTTGGAATCTCAATTCATATTGCAGTGGAAACAAGTCATTCTATAGAATTGAGGAATAGACCAATCCAAAGTGAAATGAAAGCACTTTGAGACCGAAGACACTACATGGGATATGGTTGATCGGATGCAGGCTATGTATCCTTCATTGTTTGTTGGTTGAGGTAAAGGAGTTTTGGTATATGTACATATTTATGGTTGGTTGTCGTAAATATTGTAATGAGCTTTGTTATAAAGCTTCAATAAGCGGTATGGTTATCATGTTATCATGTCTGTCGTGTTGGTTTTTCTTTTCAGGGGGTCGTTCATTTTAAATACTGCATCCAACTAAGTTATAAATCTCCATGGGCAGTATTTTTTGGTTTCATTTATTTTGCTAGTTGTAGGTTTCATAAAACATTGAGGATGGTGTTCCCCTAAGGGAGGGGTTTTTAACAACCCCATGTTAAAATTTCATGTAATAAAGTTCATAAAAGAAAAATAACACCAATGTCATGGGACACATATTCCAAGTTGAATGTTGGGAAAAACATCCTAGTGGGTGTTCATTTCGGTTTATTATGCACTAGTACAAAATGGATAATTTGTTACTAAAACAATCACTAAAATTTGCATATAAACGACCATTTTTTAGTCGGTGACCAGTAGTAGCTAATTTACAATATCTTATAACATGACCAACTTTTAGTTGTTTTTAGCTCAGTCATTAATTGGTTCTCTAAATTTTATCATCTAGTAGTATATTTAGTCATAAATTTGATCATTAATTTAGTCATTAATTTCCAAAATTAATGACCAAATATAAAACAAAATAAGTTACTATATGATCATCCAAGAAAATCAATTAATGACCAAAATTTTTGTCATATTATACGATACTGTAAATTAGCTACTAATAGTCATAAATATGCAAATTTTAATCATCGTTTGAAACCAATTAATGACCAAAGAAATATGACTAAATTTTTGTTGTGTTATAAGATGCTATAAATTTACTAATAGTCGTATATATGCAAAATTTAGCTGTCATTTATAATCACAAATTAATCATTTGCAGTAGTCATTTATATTTTCTTGATAGTTTCACATTCATTATATAAATGACTAATTTAGTAGTTTTAGACTCATTTTATGTGGTCATTATTAATCAACATAAATTAATTAGTATGATTTTGCGACTAAATTAAAAGAAATGTCATACAATGTGCACTAGTTCATCTAATATGAAAATGAAAAGTTACATATGTTAATTAAAATACTAAACAATATCAAGTACTACCATGAATAATTTCAACCACATAAAATATATTATATGAAACTTTAAGTATTACAATATGATTTTCCAACTTAACGTTGATTGGACTACAATTTACACATGAAATGTCATTTCATCACTACAAAACATTATCATTGTGTTTCCAAGCCATTGCAAGTGAATTCGCCAACTCTGAAGACTTGAACATCAGTCTCTATGTGTGTGCTTTATGTAGGATATTGGATTTAAGGGTATCATAAGACCGATTCTCTTCTCTCTCTTTTTGCATTTCTCACTCCAGTGTTAGTGTTATCCTCTTTCTTCAAATCCTGTTGCTTACCATCAATACTAAGTTCCTTTTCTAAAAACAAAACAAGATACAGTGCATAGTGTAAGACATGAAAGATGATAAACACTAGAATATAAACTAAAGTAGACTATAACAGATTTATATGACATACACCTCAACATCAACAATGTTAAAGCCATTCTTCCCCATAAAAACAAGAAACTCGAACAAGTTTTCTTCAGTTGAGTGATAGTGGCCACTATGTGGTCATATGTCCTATATAAACAAGTAAAAATCACCATAGAAAAGAACACCTTAGTAACTTAGTATTTAAACTTCAGGGAAATCTTAGGCATAATCATGCCAACTAAGTTACATGCTAAAAATCTCAAGCTATAAATAACAGATGAAAACAACTAATCTAAGGTGTGATATCTAATTTTTGTTGTTTTATTTGCAACAACTTTTTTTTTTCAACATGAACTTGGTAAACTATATAAACAACATGTGCTCAAATAACAGCATGAAAGTAAACTTTTCTAATAGTCATGAAAATATTTCAACACAAAACAGTTAAAAGGATTTCAATCAATATCGTGTAATACTAATTTCATTTTCAATCTTTGGTTGTTGTTTGAACAAACATGATACCAAGTATTTTCAATTTCATAGTTAAAATACAAAGCAAAATCAAAATAAACATTCAAAATACAATCAAACAATAAAGATAGGATATCATGAAATGGACATCGCAATTATACAAAAATTATTTACCTATCTATCAATGTCTTTTCAGGCATTCAGAAAACATTTTCTTGCCCAAAATAACCATGAAGTGAAATAATCATAACATTAAAAACCATAAGAATACCTACTAGAAAAATTTCCAAAGTTAATGGCTAAAGTTCCTGAAGGATCTCCAATGGGAAATGAATCATATCCAAGACATGATCTACATCGTCTCCCCATCCTTTTTCCAATCACATTTCATGTAACCTACCCACACCAGAATCAAGTAACAAACAAATGAAGTCATTGACATTTTTTTTTATCTTTTATATCTATAAAATTTAAATCTAATTACTTTCGGGAACATATTAATTCGTATTTAAATCCTTCCAATCATGAGAAGGTATCAACCAAGTAGGACATCAAAAACATTGACCTCAATGAGGTCCTCTAGAAATTTATACAATATCAATATTTGTATTGTCGTGATATCTTGGATAGAAAAAAAGAAAATATCTGCAAAAGAAAAAACCATATATTACTTATGTTTAAACTCTATATATGGTGTATTCTTCGGTATATTTTTAAGATGTCTCTCTGCCTTTACTAAAGTGGGTTGTATCTTGGTTAAACTCTATATCCTTTCATTCAACATCAATTTCTGCAAGATAAATGTCATACATTATTCTTTCCCATTTCTCAACATGCTACATATGATAAATTTAGAGTCACATAAAAGCAAGAGAAAACCCTTTTCTAACCAAAACAAACAAACAAATGGTGCCTCTAATAAAACTTCACACCTTAGAAATTACTCTGCCACATGCTTAGACTAAAGGTAATATTCTCTGAATCATCTTTAGGTCATATTTAACAGGATATTTGTATGTTTACCATGATTAAATCTAAACGCATGCATGAGCATGAGAAAGCCTCAATTCCAAGTTATGTTGCTAGAAGGACCAGGAGAATGGATCAGGAATGTGCCTTAACAAAGGGCCAAAGAGATGAATTTGAGGACATGTTTTGTGCTTTAACCTTGGAGAGAAATCAGGTAAAAGAAGCAACAGGATTTTCTCTAGACAATGTCGATGCAATTGGAAAGTTAATTGAGGTACTTATAGAGTCTTTGACTCTAAAGGAGATGACTATTCCAACTAAAATTGAAAGGCTCATGTTAGTTTCTAATACTCTTCACAATAGTAGTGCTCATGTGAAACATTCTTCTTCATATAGGACAATGTTTGAAGCAAAATTTCCTGATATTATGGAAATCTTTAATGATTTATATCAAAACATCAATGGTCAAATTATTGCGGAAGCTTTGAGGGAGAGAGTGATGAAATCTCTCCAGGTTTGGTCAGACTTTTTTCTCTTTTCATATGATTATGTGAATGGATTGAGAGCTACCTTTCTTCAGTATTGAAATTCTGGTGCCCCTGCTTTTCATTCAATCTGTGGAGTACCCAACATAGCACCGTTGGATTCCAATAGTTACCTAATACAAAATCAAATAGTAATTTAAGTCATGAAATTTCATAATGTAAAGTCTGTCATGATACTCTCAGCAATGGTGCATGAAACATACCTCTTTGTTGACATGGATTTTGTGGTATTTATACAATTTCAATGCCTCCTAAATAGGGGCACTAGTGTATATCATGAGGGCTTCACTCAATGAACCTTTGACATATCACGTGCGCTCATGGAATATTAAACCATACCCTTAATTTGACTAAATATTGGAAAATATCTCTAAAAACCACATTATTTAACCCCCCACGAATATGAATCCAACACACCTTCCGAGTTTAAAAACCCCTACTTTCAATATATATTGTAGGTTTCCATTTTTTCATTAACATTTTTTTATACCCCTTTATATTTTTTCATTAACTTTGGGATCCATTTTTTATACGTACCAATATAAAAATCGTCTACCCCCTATATATCCCCCAATATATTTTGTAATTTTTTTCTCAATAAATATCCCCCAATATGAACCCACGTGATATGGTATTGCTCCCCTAGTGAAGCCCCCGTGGTGTATACAAGATATGCACATTACCATCAATCCTGTGTGGCCTATACCGACCTGTTAGAATATCATAAAATGGGATCACACATCAAACATAAAAATTTTAATGCATAATAGTGGACATAACATCACAAGCACAAGACTCAATATTGAATATATTCATCTATTGAGAGTAGTAAACTAGATTGTCTTTAGAAATCTAGAGACAGTCTTGTCCCAATAACTGAAGGTAATTCAACCAGAAGCAGCTTCAACGAATCTGAAAATGGCATGATTTTTGTGCGTGAACTAGTTGAGCCATGTTATGATGCATATTTTGGCTTGTATTTAAGTATGTTTAGGTGATATGATTTAAAGACCTATTTTTTAATATACTCAAGCTAAATATATAGACAAAATAAATATAAACTATAAATTTATAAAAAAAAATCAGAAACTTGACAAGTTTAAGTAGGATATATTTAAACAAAACTTTATTGAAAAAATCCACTAGTTGGAGATTGTGTAATGATATATTGGGTTCCCAAAACATCACCAACTTGTCATTCTATAACACCATCCTTAAGAGGGAAATTCCATCTTTTTTTGGGAGTTTGGGACGCTTGTAGGTTCTTAGTCTTCCCTTCAATTATCTATTATCTAGGGGGACTATTCCTAGGAATATCAGTGACATAAATTTGTAAGTATTCATTGCTAATTTCTAGTAGCACACCTCGCAGTCGAGTTCTGGTCTAAACGTGCCTACAGAGATTATAACCCCGACTTAGGTCTTATAATTTCTCTAGGATCCAATAATTTTCCTAGAGAAATCCTTGAGGGATTTTCTAATGCAAAGGGATTTCAAGAGGTTCTGTTGAGTAATAACCAACTTTCTACACCCACCCCCTTCAATAAATTCCAAATTGTACAATGTCTAGAAATTTTTCATAACACTTGTAGAGATTACTACAGTATTTATTAGTAACTACAGCTAACCGAGGGTCTTGTTCCGTTTGCTAGTAGTGAATTTTGGAGTTACAAAAGAATAAGATTGAATTGTTTTTGGATTTTTTCTTGGGTCTAATTTGTAATGCTATCACCGGGGCATTTATTAGTAACTACACCTGACCCAAGTTCTTGTTCTATTTGCTAGTGGTGAAATGTGAAGTTACAAAAGAATAAGTTTGAAATTTTTTTGTCATGCATTTAAGGTTGCACCATAATTGAATTATTTTATCTCCCAAGCTATGGTGAGAATGTAGATACCTATAAGCATGTAGTTATATTGGAACCCCGAGGTATCTCTCAAAAGAAATTATTGGCATATTTGAGCCAAAGAAATATTTTCCATCTGGCTTGTACATGTTTGGTAATGAAGCTACTAGGGAATTGAGCAACCAAAGAGGTGAGATAAAAACCAAAATTATATGAGTGTATCAATAATAATGCCAAAAAGATCAAAGTTTCCTTAACAGGACAAATCCAAAATGCATAGAGTAGATTAAGAGTTCGAGAATGGTAACTTGTGTAACAGAACTCCAAAAGAATAAGTACAGTGATCAAGTGGCATTATATCTAATGAATATGGGAGAATTAAATTAAGCTATTAAGATAGATGTCAAGTGATTGTTGATGACAACCCAAAGAGAAAATTTATTGGTAATAATGTGTCTATTGTATTAAGGAAACTTGCATGCTTTGATGCTACAAAGTAGGATGTGAATAGGAGAGGATGTCAACATGTTATCCAAAATAATGTTGAGTGGAAGATATAGTTCTTAGAGTTGTTAGAGGATTCCCTTTATTATTTGACATCTAACAAATAAGTGTGGAGTGTGTACTCTAAAGTGTGCTTTCTAGTTGGTTGAAAATCCTTTGGGGAACAATCCTTATTGGCCAGAAATGTTTGGGTGAGGAGCTATACTTGAGGGATTTTTATTCCAACAACAGCACCCAAGGCTTGCACTTGGTCTTGTCTTCCTGCATAGAACAAACCACTAAACCTTAGATGACTATAAGGTATCACAAGGTATCACAACAAATTGGCTACATTAGCCAAGCAACGTGCTTTTTGCAAGTTTGAACCCAGGTCTTTGTAAAGAAGACTCACTTGATTTATTGCTTGACCATAACCTGCTTGACAATGACTTAAGTATTTTGTTATATTTGTAATGTGTAAGGAATTTCATCCCCGGTAAAGTAAGGAATTTGATCCCTGGAAAATTCATATGTTAGCTAATTATCTAGACCTTGAATCTTACTAGCTTTGGAGTCTACTTTGCTAGTGAAACTAGTTTTTCTAATTATTCTGATTACTTTCTTTACTAGCTAGAGATTTTCCAATTATTCTGATTACTTTCTTTACCAGCTAGATTATTGTAAGTCCGACGATTGTAATGGTTGTTGAGAATTCCAATATTCTAGATATTGTATATGTAGATAATGGATCTTAAGGTTTTCTAGAAATGGAGCTCGAACTTATATATTGGGCTCATTTCTTTTTATTTTTCTTCATTACAATGACCAACACAAAAGTGGTTGTCGAACACTTCAATATTATGTGAATTTGACAAGCACTCTGAATGCTCTCATTGATTTTCCCAATGGTAATTCTGATTTTCTAGTTATTCTAATTTCTTTCTTTACCAGTTAGAGTACTATAAGTCTAATGATTGTAATGGTTTTTGAGAATTCCAATATTCTAGATATTATATATGTAGATAATGGATCTTAAGGTTTGCTAGAAATGGCATTGGAACTTATATATTGGTCTCCTTTCTTTCAATACTCTTTTTAGTTTTGTTCAGTACAATGACCAACAATAAAATGGTTGTTGAACACTTCAATATTATGTGAATTCGACAAGCACTCTGAATGATCTCATTGATTTTCTAAATGGTAGTCTTGCAGTGGATTAAAAATTAAAATAAAATAAACAATACTCATGAATGATTGATGTTATAAGGTGGCTTTAGGACCATACACTTGGCTGGGATTAATAAGTAATTAAATATCTGGTAATTTGCATGATTTTTTAGAATTAGAATGTTGGGTAAAAACCATTCTTATTTCACTAGATGTGTTCTTGTCTGATGTGGCTTCTAGGAGATGTAAAATCAATGTTGTAAGTTTTTGTTTGGTTGGACATGAGATGAATGAGATGGGGATTTCATAGCAACCAATGAAGTTTGTGTATTTGAGATGGGGATTTCATAGTACCATCAAGTTCTACTTCATGGTACTAAATGGAATTTGGATGGAGGACACAACACTCTAATAGTGTCACGAAAGTTAGACAACAAAGAGAAGTGCATTAATGAATCATTGAACATAGGGAAAAGTCTACTTAAGGAAACAAATAAACTATCAAACTTGTAAAAGAACTATTTTCAAGAGAGCATAGAGAAGTAATAGTTGATGGTTTGCCAAAGATGAAAACTGTAGAAACCCAAATATATTCCCAAGTTGAAGAGGTCATTAATCCCCGTGTGCACATGATCTTGAGTTTGACAAATAACTAACTCACTTGATCAATTGGATGAACTGAACTTGTTTTTGAGGATTAGTTGCTTGTTACATGGATTTTGTTGGACTTACCATGAAAGTGCAACACTAATTAAGGAAGAGTGGATAATTGTTTAAGTGGGAGAGAAATGGGTGTTCAATTAACCGAAAACATCATTGAAAATAATAGGGAATTTTAAAGATTTTAACTTTGAATATGAGCATAAGGTTTCCTTGCAAAAGGAGTATAATAACGAGGAGATTACACAAATCAAGTATAATAATATAGAAGTGGTTGTAGAGGAGAAACAAGTAGGATTTTCTAGGTTTTATTCGATAATAGCTATTATCATCAGGTAATGCTTGAGGGACGTTGCGATTTTCTTTCAAACAAGGCATCCTAGATGTTATGGATGCAATATGCCAAGTAAGTACTAAGGGGATGAATAATGATCAACTTGTCATTGTGAAAAAAATTGATGAAGGAGTTCCCTTAAAGATATATAAACTTATAGCCATGGAAATGTGGCTATAGAACTTCTCTGGGAGTGAATAAAAGCTTGGGATTAAGGCCAAATGCTAACCTATCTAGGCATGAAATTGTGTAATTATATCTAAGAGTTTTTGTGTTTGGTAAATTTTTAACTTCTTAGTTGTATATTTGAACCTAAAAAATCTCGAATTTTTGACTGGTTGGTTAATATGCAATCATAAATTGAGTGCAAGGAGGATTGAACCAGGATTGAGATAGATAAGCACATATTATAAGAGAGTGACGAATACATGCAGGTCACGGTGACTAATGCCAGTATAGGATGACATTATACAAGTATATATGATAATCTATTATTAACATAGGTTGTCATCAAAACAAGTAAATTGAAAACTCATGGAGTTGGAGTGTTTTGTGCTGATGGGATTGAGTATAGATTGAAGTGTGGAGATGGATATTGACATTGTATTGTACTGTCTCGATGTAAGCATAAAGTTTGACTTAGAAGCTCAGGTTACTGCCCTAACAAAGATTTTAAATTTTTGATTAAGAGTTTGGGGAGTGGATTGAGTGGTGATATACTTGTGTCAGTATCATTAATAGTAATTAACTGTTGTAAGTTATGGATTAAGTAAATATATATAAGACGAATGGGTTTGTACCATGAAGAGATGAATTCGTTTATTTGATAAAGAGATGATGTGAGAAGAAAATGGAGATGGCATGGATATGTTAGGTTATGAGAAATGGACTACAAAAAGTAATGGTTAGATTTGTAAGAAGATTCTAAGTATTATGATTTATATAATATGTTAGTGATGGAGTAAACATATTATGCCCTAGATGATATCTATATTTTATTCTATTTTGTGTATAGACTCTATATTTATGGTGAAATATCTATACTAACCAATCGAAAAACATCAATGTTAAGGGTTAAGTAAATTCATGTTGGGGTCTTAACTGGTCAAGGCAACTCCATCCTAATCCAAAATGAACTTCATGTTATTCTAACCTCAACCTAGGCAAAGATTTGGGAAAGATGATGGAACTAAATGGTAGAAGGAAAGAAAGAGGAATACATTTTTCCTTGGATTATTTGGAATCTTCTTTTTACCTTTAGTATTTTATACTTTTGCACTATATACACTGTAGAAAGCCAAATAAAGAACACCTTCTTTGATAATTTTCACTGTCCTCAGTCCATCCCCACCAGGGCCTAGTCTCTTCTATTATCTTTGGCAATCCTTGGCTTGAGAAAATAGTTACATTTGATGCCCACATCCCTGAAGCAATTAAGTCTCCAAGCATCCATGACCAGTAAACAACATTGTAGTTGACTCTAAATCCAACAAAGGACTAAATATGGAATCATGTTCATCTTTACAACTAAGAGGAATAGTACTTCCAGGGAATGACTATATGGGTATCGTTGAATCCCACTTTAAGTTTCAGTTTTGTTTCCTCATAAACTCATTTTCTATGAGAGTGAATGCATATAGGATGTATATTGAAATAAAAGGCAATGCTCCCCACAAATCAATATTTATAATGAAAAAAATTAAAGAAAGTGAAGCAAGGGTCAATAGGAAGAAACAAATATCTCATATAAATTTTTCGTGATCAATCTGTGCATGTGAACCCACAATGAATAGAGCAACTGATCCAACCACTACACAGGTAATAAAAATTTCTCATCCTAAAACAACATTGGGTCCCGCCTCAGTAGCATTAGCCCTCATAAAAGAAATAATACTTGCAAATAGATGAGGTGCTCCATTTCCAAGAGGAAGAAGAGTCACTCCTGCCACTGTTGGTGGTAACTTCAAAAGCTTGGACAATTTCTCTAAAGAACAACAAATGTAATCTATCGCAGTGTGACCCAACATATAGAATAACAAGATGTGCTAGAGAGCTAAGATGGTAGCCAAAGATGGGCAATTTGTCACATGTGCAATATAAAAATGATATGTACTCAAAAATTCCCCCAGATGTGCACTGCTTGTGGGCTTCCATATCCTGTTTGTTATTTCAATCCTGCACATAGAGAATCAGACTAAACATTCTATACAGTTTCCAAACCATTTGGTAGCACAATGCTTTTTTTTGACGAGTTTTCTATTACAAGGTGTTGTTGCTTATCGGCTGGGAGTTTAGCCAAAATTCCTTAAAAATTAAGGCTTGGTTATGATGGGTTTTGAATAAGAATTTTCAACTTGTTGCGGTGTATATCTCGAACTGAATTATTTTTATTAAATATCCATTTTTTTTATGCTTTTGGGCCACTGTTGGATTCAAATCTCTTCGAGCTCCATCTAAAAGAGGATTTTGAAGAATCCCCCTGGAGAAAAAGAGGGGATTTCACAAGGTTTTTTACGGTCAGAAAGAAAAATGACAGAATATCAAACCCTAGATTATATAGTGTACGAAAGTGTTTTCATAGTTTTCCCAAACCTAGTTTCGTCGTCATTTTCGCTCAAAAACCAAATTATATTTTCCCAACTCTATTAATACAATTTCAGTCATCAATTTTCCATATTTTCCACAGCAGTGATGAGGAATTCAACCTTTGAAGGCAAAATATTTGGGAATTTCTATGCTCCCAACTCATAACAACAATTATGTAAAAGGATAACCAATTTTTTCTAGACATAAAATGCATACGGGTGTGAAACTCTGATCATGGGCATAGCTGAAACTGAAAAAACAATCAAAAGGGTACCTGAATTCGACTTGTAGTCATTGATTTAGTGGATTCTGGATCAAATATTCTCACCGGAAAGTTCATGAAGACCACTTTCCCCATTTGTTGTCTACCAAAAAATGGCTCTTACATGTTTAATACTAAGCACTAAATCTAATAAAGAATGCCAAAAAAACCATGTTACGGTGATCGCACGAAAGTCGGTCACCCTTTCCATTTAGTCCGCGAATGTCAAATATAGAGATGGTTTTCGTAAGTCAAACACTTCGTAAATCAAACACCCTTGTACCAAATCCTGAAAACAATGTAGATGAAGATCTTTGTCAAATTATCACAATCTTCTACAGTAGCCATCATAGCCATGGAAGATGAATCCTAGAGCTCATAAAAGTAATGGCTACCTGTAACATCAACATTCGGCATGGATCTTGACCCTTGAGCCTTTCTTACTAGTGAAGAGAGTGGGGGCACAATTTTTCTAGTTTACTGCTTAGTTAATGGCCAACTGAGACAGTAGTTTGCACTATCCATATGCTACGTGGCCATTTTTTATTAGGTGAAGGACGATGAAAATAAACACCCGCCATTAGTTGGGGTAGCAATGTATTCTCACCCGAACCCCGCAGTGAAAAATGTCTTCGTCATAATTATCATGGACAACATAAATAACAAGCACAAACGAAAGAGGGCCTACAAGGCATGACACTAAAACCATTATGATGTTAATAGCAGAGTGCTGAAGGATGCTATCACATCATACTGAGAACTTCCAAATTAGGAGAACTTAATAAATAAAATCAGCCTAAGACAATGACTAAGAGTAAGACCTAAGAATTGTAATGATCGTGGACACGATAAATAACAAGCACAAACTAAAAAGGGCTTACAAAGCATAACACTAAAACCATTGACGATGTTAATAATAGAGTGCAAGAGGATGCCATCACACCATACTGAGAGCTTCCAGATTGACAAAATTTTGGGCACATGTAATGCCTTATAAACCACTTCGTCCACACACACATAATTAGAAGGAGAGTCTTAATGTGGAATCAGATCCCAACATAAAGATAAGCCACTATATGGATGTGGAATCAGATTTCCAACCATGGATGCTTAAGATAAATCAAGATGAGGTTTTAGAAGTCAACTTTGCATTTCAACTACATCACATTCTTGATGAAAGTGTGCCTAGAAAGAACCCACATGACTGGCTTCTAAGGATGCTGAAGTCTCTCAACCCTAAAGTAGTCACAATATTAGAACAAGAGGTTAACACTAATACTACACCTTTCTTCCCCTGTTCATGGAATCATTAAACTATCACTCATTAGTGTTTGATTCTCTAGATGCTACATTTAAAAGTGATAACAGTGATCGTATGAATGTTGAAAAAAAATACCTTACTTGAGACATAATGAACATAATTTCTTGTGAGAGAAAAGAAAGGATTGAGAGGTAAGAAGTTATAGGAAAATGGAGAGCTAGAAATACCATGGCATGCTTTCATGTGTATCATCTCAGTGCTAATGTTAAGGACACAATTAAATCTTTGCTTCGTTAATCATATTGCAATAGCTACAAGACTAGGGAAGGAGTAGTTATGTTTTTACTATCTTGCATGGTTGGACAAAATTCTCATTGTAGCATCTTTTTGCCATTGAGAAGCACTGAGAAGCAAGGATTGTAAGAATGTTCTTGTGCGAGAAATTCTTACAATTTGTCAATATCATTGTAGCAACTATATCTGAATTTCATGTTTGTCAAGGAAGAGTTCAGAAACTTGACACAATAAATTATTATAGGGGTAAACAATGAAACTAATTTAAGGAAATAATGGTTTTTACTTGTCCTATTAAACTAGGGATAATACTGGCAATTATTCATTTGTATTTTGCTTCCTTATCCACGTAGAGAGGAAGATACCAAGGCTTGCTAAAATCAGTGATATGCATGCGTGCATAATGGGCAATTGGATAGAGACAGTTGAAGGAAAATAGTACAAACCAAAAATAGAACTCTGACAACTAAATTAAACAAAGATATCTAAAACAAAGAGTGTGATATCCAAATCTAGCTGAGCATCTATACTTATACAAATATGAGTCAGTTACATAAATTAAATTTGCCTCTTCGAGTATTAATGAGGCCAGACGATGTTGGCCCTTTGAACTTTGGTGTGTTGAGGTGGTGAGAACAAAGGCAGTGAAGGGTGAAGACTGAGGCAGCGTGGCGGTGATGAATTAGGTGGTGGGATAGTTACATATCCAACATTCTCCCCCTTAACTATCTCACCAAAAAAAATTGTTGAGGATTTTCTAAATATGTATGCAAAATTAATCTTGTAATCTATAGAACTCCAAAAACATTGCCTTTAGTTGTTATTATCTTCTCTTTTGGCTTTCATCACAATAGGAATTCTTCTTCTCTCTTGTACCTACATACAATTGATTACTGATGTCCATATAAAAATAAATCCATCTACCAAGGTACATGGGTACCATCCGTTGTACTCGCCAATTCTCTAGGAATTCTTTTCACCTACATGGTTCATCAATCATGTTAAACTCTTCCCGACTTGATTCCTTAAATTTAGGTTCCATCTCACATTTTAACTTCCTCAATTACACATCAATCTTAGATACGAGTACACTTACCACCCTCGTATCTACCTAGTGGTTAATTCCAAAGCTTCATGTCACATCCTCTCTCTATCGAAGAGGGATAAACACTACATTCTTGACTCAACAATTACAAATCAAGCATAGATACAAGTACACATTTTGTATTTATCTAGTGGTCAATTCCACAACTTCATATCACATCCTCTCTCTTCCTAAGAGGGATAAACATTGCTTGTCTTACTCAAGTTTAGGGTGTCGGGTACTACCAATCATGCACCTGTCACAACACAATGTCTTATTACAATAATCTCAAGTAAAATACAATAAATATAAAGTTCAATTATATACTCAAAATATATAAGCTCATTTAAATTTCATCCCAAGATGTCATTGTCTACTTTACCTCATCTTTTTTAACATTATGCACATTAATATGCTTTCATGAACTCTTTAATTTACTTCAAAGCCCCTCCTCTTCAATGCCTAAAATCCATGTATCAAATTTTATGTGTCCCACTTTCATTTAAAGGATGAATTCAAAGAATAAAACAAGCATATGGATTTTTGTCATTTCAATGATATTAAATATAGCCTCATGCTATAGGCTCCACTCAATGCGTATGTTTAAAAACATGTAAACAATTCCATTCTTACCACACCACATGAAATTTTCTCCTCGCTAACCACTCGAACGCTGACTGCTCCATAGGGAATATGTTCCACGGAATGTTACATACATATACGTCATTAAAGTTAGCTTTTTCACCCTTTTGAAGGGCATTGCTCATGCATGGATGGACATTGTTGGCTCATGTTGCTGGTTCTTGATGTCAAAACGATTAATCAGGGCTTCAACTTGCCAAACTATCCAAACCAAATAACTTACGGGTTCCCTCTCTTCATGGACAACAATGACTCTAGCGAAGTTTGTGTGTCTCCTTCTATCGATATTCCAAATTATCAACAAGAATTACAATGCCAATAGAGTGACGAGTACTTCACAAATTACTTCAAGCTAGATGAAGATGAGGCAAAAGACAACGTGGGCCTCACTACGCCAAGCATCCAAACAGAAACCGTTGCCTTAGGAGGACATGATCAAAGCTGGATCTCAGAAACAATCTTCCACGCTACCTTATTATTTCACTGGGTAAATTCTTCTGAACAAACCATGGCCTTTAGGAGCAAATTGTGAGCTCCCTTATGGGAAACAGAAACTCTAACAAAACATTGGATCATAGTCTAGACCTCATTATGGCTGAAAGAAAACAACGTAAAAAATAAAACATAGTCCAAGATTTGTTGAGTTTTGTCCTTTCTTCAACAGTTGCACACAACAATTTTCCAGGAAAACGAATCAGTGATGACTCTCATTTCCTTAGATACATCTCAAAAATCAATGTTCACACTACTCAGTTAGTGATTTACACACAACACATCGACTTTGACACACAAAGCTCACGGTTTCCACATCTCCTTTTACACAGTGAATAACACAAAACTCATTCATGCATCGTTCTTAAACTCCATGCAACTCAACCTCACAAGCTCTTCAAACCAGTGAATATGGGCAATAGTATCAACTTCTATAGTTTATTTCCATAACATGGCAGCAACAATATCAACTTCTATAGTTTGTTTCCATAACATGGCAGCTCCATCTCTAATCAGTTGATGAACAAAGAAACTACTTAAATTATTTCTCTTACTCTAGTCCCTGGGCTCTCTCGTGAGGGAGTAAGCCCAAGGCCGGCTCTGATACCACTTGAAGGAAAATATTACAAACCAAAAATGGAACTGCCACTGCTAAATTAAACAAAGACACTCGTCCCTCGGCTCTCTCGTGACGGAGTAGGCCCAAGGCCGGCTCTGATACCACTTGAAAGAAAATATTACAAACCAAAAATGGAACTGCCACTGCTAAATTAAGCAAAGAAATCTAAAATAGAAGTGGGATATTCGATTCTGGCTGAGCATCTATATGAAATAGGTGGTGAGATAATTACATGTCCAGCAACAATTACTATTTAACTTTCAGGAACTTATACTTGACTAATTAAACAGTATTGGATTTTTTTCTTATGACTTTGAGTAGAGAGTCTCATAATCAAGTGGATGAAAAATCAAGTCGATCCACAAATTCTCGATAGAAAAATGATTTCACAAACCCCTCTTATATTATTTGTTTATATTTCTAAAAAAAATAATATTACAAATTCTCTATAAAAGAAATAATTTCACAACTCTTATATATATATATATATATTTTATTTCTAAAAAAATATTACAATTCTTACAACCAACATCAACACCCCCTTTGTTTTTAAAAGAAATTAAATAAACTCTATAGAACATTATAGGGGTGTTTTTGAAAGAAATTAAATAAACTCTATAGGACATTATAAGAAAACATGAGCTACTTCTTTAAAATTACATAATCCCATTCCAAATGATACCATCACATTTCAAATTACATAAGCCTTTCAACAAATGCCTTGAATCCTTTTAAAACAAGAATTCCTTATATGTAAAAGAACTTTAAAAAAATGTTTAAAAAAAACTATTTTTTTAACTCCTTAAAATATCCTTTCTAAAAACATTTCGAAAAGCCCATTTTTTAAAATAAGAATGAAAACTTTCCTTTTTGGATTTCCTTTTGACCTTTAACAATGGAATATTTAAAAAATTTATTCAATTTTGACGTTGAAAACTTCGAACGACTTGGTGTAGCCATTGTACCTTCATAAAATCGTTCCTTTTTTTGTTAATTCAACTTCCTCTCCTCTCATACTTCCTTCCAGAGATTGGATGCCCAATTTTGCGCACTGTTTATCCTTCAAATGCTTGAAACAGGTATATATCACGGATATTACAACAATAAATGAAATAATTCCAGACTATTTAAAGGTAGCATATTTGTAACATACCTGAGTTTCAGACAATTTTGTCTTATAGGATTTTAGGTTGTTTGCAGTTTTTTATAAGTATAGGGTGGATTGGTAAGTACCAGATTTAATCTAAAGAAGATCCAAGATCAATTCTCATAGCTGCCACTATAAAACTAAGAATACATCTAACAACTTGGAAGCAGATATACTATAATTTCTTATGATTTTGGCAAGAGCTGAAACTCACGGGTGAAGAGTCTACTCCTTGCTGCACACCATAACAAAATAATATATTCAATATAATTTGACCCTTAACCTCATGGATTTCACCCAAAGAACTCAACCACCATACCACACATCACTGTATAATTGCTTGCAATTTTTAAGGTGGGATCTAATTTTGGAACTTTGTTGGCTCTGCGGGGGATCATTTTGCACCAATTTTTCGACCCATCATTGATTTTCCATGCAAACTTTCAAAGAGAGAAACTGGCAGCTCAGGGCAGGTTACTAGACCTCCTTCTATAGCGGACAGAGGTAACCCTTGAATATGAAAAAAGTTCTCCATTTCACCTGGCGCTAAATAAAACAAAGAGCTTCTCTTTGAAATCTCTAAGGGCGTGCTTGGACAACCTATTCTGGCCAAAACTGCAAAAATGTACCATGAGGTTTCCTCTACATTGCTATCTTGTGAAGGATAGTGTTTCCCTCCATTACTAATTGTTCCTATAGTCCCTGCTTCCTGATGCATTAGTTTTGACTTCCTTAGACACTAAAGGGCATTAAAGTTTGTATTCCATTGCACAAAGGCGAGCTGAAAGGGAAAATCTATTGGAGCAGAGTGTTTCATGTTGAGATATCAAATTCTTGATTCCATACAAATAGAAACTGCCTGAAGATATCTACGAACCACCTAAACATGTGGACCTAAAAATTCTAAAAAAAAATCCGATAATTAACAACAATATAAAAAAAATCTCATAATTAACAACCATATCAAAAAATCCCATAATTAACAACAATATCAAAAGAGTCCAATAATTAACAACAATATAAAAAAAACTTCTGGTCTAACTTTGAAATCTCTGAAAGAAACCAGGTTTCCACTTATACTTTGAAATCTTTGAAAAAAACCAAGTTTCCACTTATTTCATTGATATATTCATTTCCCTGGATTAGGCTCTCCCAACGCAAGCCAAGTCTGTTTCAAACTAGAGACTTTTGGGTTTGATACCATTTATTGGACATACTATTGCCATTATACCAAAACCCACATGTGTTAGTAAACAGACACATTGCGAGTGTTAAGCACATGTCAAGAAACACAAAGAACGTTAAATTATCCTTCTACACCACCATTAATGGAGAGGGTTAGATTATCCAATTCCCAACAATTAGAAATAGCAGCAGTTTGTTAACTCATAACCAAATCTGCTCCAAAATGGGAAAGCAGCCCTAGCTTCATCGCCGGATAGTGAAACCCTAGTATATAGCTAAAAAAGGAGCCCTAGTTCTGTTATCCGGTAACACACACGACTCGCCTGTCTCGTTACTTATATCAATACACATCTCTTGAATGACTGCATAGGATTCAGGTAAGTGATATTGGATCTTTTCCAGGATGTCTTTGATGTTTTCGTAACCGTCCTAGATCTGTTCCATCACATATTTCTTGGCATTTTCTGCACCTCTGCAACTCCGCAACATATTATGATGTTGTCGTAATCGTCGAAGATCTGTTCCATCACATGTTTCTTGGCATTTTCTGGATCTCTGCAACTCCGCAACATATAATTTTTTGCACTATCCAGATCGCGAAGGTTGAATGTGGGGGGTGAGCCTCATTGTTGTGACCCATATCTGTGGCATGTTGGATTGATTGAGGGGCTTATTTCAGATCTTCGATTCTACATTGCAGGATCAGGGCAGGTTTATTGCGTGTCCCATCAGTCGACCTTCTTCTGCTTGAGGCTGGCTTGCTGAATGTAGATCTGAGTTTCCTCGACATTGAACGGGGATGCTCCTGCGTGGAAGGTGGTTCACCTCCGTTTTTTAAATAAAATTTTGAACACAGCTTCCTCTAGTCCATTTATAGAGAGCCTTAGGTTATGAAATCTTGCCTGTAAGCGAAAATAGAGTCAAACTTTTCCATGAAAGCTCAAAATAACTGAAAGAACCCTTGTGAATATACCTTAATGAACTTTTTTTCTCTAATTCTGTCGCTTAAAACAGTGTTTTCAGTACGGCCTCTTTCGTCAGATTTAGTTCATAGAATACGGTGGCTTATTCAATGAAATATTTCCAGAAAGTCGAAATATGGCCAATTTTTCCGATCAAGAACTTTGAATAATTGCATCAGGACAAAGCGTAGAGGATTCACGATGGCAACAAGAAAAATAATGGTGCTTTGCAATTTTAGCACTTTCTTGCAGAAAAATATCTTTCTGAACTCGTTTTGACGGTGAAGAAACGCAAATGAACTGTTGTAAGTCGTGGACAGAGAGATCTGGTGGCTCGCCGATCGATTTTGGGGAATCTTTATGAGATTGCAAACCACGATGGTTCAAATTCGAGCTCGTTGAGAGCGATACGCACAATTGCTCCAAACTACCAAGAGGATTTGAATCTAAAGTCAGGATAGAACGTCTACCGTCCGATCAGGTCATCGATGGCCATATATTTGTATTTCAGTCAAACGGTTTTTCAAAAATCTTGGAACATTACACAGTTTATTATTTAAGGTGAATATTTCTTTTACTTTGAAAAATAAATGGCCACATAAAATAAAATAATGATGCGACATGTGGACATAGAACAAGACAATAATGCACCCTTCTCTCGGTGATGTGTTAGTGTTTTTTTTTAAGTATTATGCCAAGAGTCACAAGCTGCGAAAATGAAGACCACTTAAGAAGGAAAAGGAGTGAATCTAAACTTAAGTGAGTGGAATCAGGGTTGGGATTTGACCGGCAAAATGACCGTCACAAGGCATTTTGACCGTATTTCACGTTTAAAAATTTTAAAAAGCCGTTTTTTGTGATGGGCTTTCAATGTTCTAAAACGTATTTTTTACTGTTCACTTTTTTGCAAAAACGTCATTACTACCCTCTCAAACAACAGTCTTATAAAGAAGTGCAGTAATATTTGGAATTCTCTAATATTTGCTTTTATTGAAATAAATTAATTTCATGTTATTTAAAGTTATAGGTGTATGTTATTTAAAGTTATAGGTATATATTTGATAGCAATAATATATTATATTGAGTGATTAATAATTAAGTACAGTGATATTTGGAATTTATATTATAATATTTGTTTTTATTTAAATAAATTAAATTTATGTTGTTTATATTTAAATAAATTAAGTTCATTGGGTTTATTAAAATTGAACTTTATCTAGATTTCGTGATATTATGATGGTGGAGAGGATGGGCATTGTGGAGGATAGTTTTTGGTCAACTCCAAAGTTTTTAAGATGTAATTTTTTTTTTGAAGTTTTTTGTTTATTTGGTGAAAGAAATCTATTTGTTTTTACTGAAATTGTAACATTTAAATTATATAATAGAAATCCAAATTGAGAAATTAAAATAGGAGTAGATTGATTGCAATAACAATGAGTTGGGTGTGAGTAAAATAGATTTCTAGATTTACTCATAATTTTTGTATATGTGTTTGGGAGAGGCACTGAATCTCGATGGTTTGGGAGTTATGGATCCCATCCATGAGTAAAACAAGCTTTATGATTCAACAAATCATTTAGTCATGGTCACGTTGTTTTTTTCTTATTATAAATATGTGAGAAAAAATTAACACAGTGGTGTGATTGAAAATTATTTTTTTAATTGAACCTTTATTGATGAAGGGTCGAGTTATTATCAAAACATTTTGATTGAAGAGAAAAATTTTAGACATAACGTTCATTGACGGCCAACATAAAAACCCAAAACTTCAAAAAAAAATTATTTGACAGGTAATAAGGAATCCAAATTCCAACCCTGAGTGGGATAATAATGGTTTATCACAATTCTTTGAGTCACAAAATTGAAATAAATTAAATTCTATTTAAATCAATAAAAATTAATTAAAATATAATTAAATAATTATTTATTAATGATAATGTCAATTTATAATTTTATAGTAATTTTTAATTATATATATATTATATATATATATATATATATATATATATTATATATATGCATGGTTGTATTAAAATTTTTGTTATCTTTCAATATTATATTTTAATCCACTTAAAATATGTTTAAAATATTTTTTCACTTTCATTTGGGGAGGCTATCTACTTGTATATTCAAAGAGTTTTGATGTAGCTTTTTCTTTAAAAAAGAACTATTGTGATTGTGATGGTGATAAATTACTTTATAAACAGTGTTAAGGATTATTTAGAATATATGGGAAATTATTTCTGAATACCTAAGACTAATCTTTGAGAGAATGGATATACATTCCATAATTATCTCCAAGGGCTAAACGCAGGGCTTGTGATAATTAAATTTCTTATCTTCATGGAGGTGTTTTATCTCATATTGTCCATGATAATTAGAATGGATATACATTCCATAATTATCTCCAAGGGCTAAACACATGGCCCATGATAATTAAAGTTCTTATCTCCATGGAGGTGCTTTATCTCATAGTGTCCATGATAATTACAGTTCTCAAGTCTTACTCTTAGTCAATGTCTTAGGCTGATTTTATTTATTATGTTTGAAAGTCGATGAATATAAAGACAAGAGAATTTGATAGGTTAAGTTTGTGAATATGAAAGAGTAAAAGATATATGTGTACCAGCAAGGATACATTAGCTGAAATGCTATTTTTCACTATTTTCACCATTATTATCTTGTCAAGTGAAGAAAATCCATACTTGCTAATGATAAGGACTATATGTCCAAATATAGGCAAAATATTCAGGAAGAATCATACTTATGATCACAGCTGACGAACATGAACCAATGGATGCCTCTTGTAGTGGAACTTTACCAAAAAATGTTGGTGTGGTGGGGACCTCAAAGTCATCAATCCCACAACCAAATCTAAAACGTTTAACATGCAATTCTATGGAAACACATCCTATATTACTGGCTTCAAAGCGGACTCGTGAGGATGGTGGAACTCATATAGATCAGAAAATATAAAGAGTTTTTTTAATGAAAATACATTCATTCATATTAGGTCACCCAACCAAAAAAAGATGAAAATGAACCCTGAACATGATGAAGGTAAATTTGTTAAAAATAATTGAGAAACCCTCATAAGGTTGGCACTTCAATATGTATGTCAAATTGCTCACTGACGTAGTGGAGCTGATTGTTAGCCAAGGATCGAACTCATTAAACAGTTTGTTAGCATGTGTGGAGTAGATAGACTTTCTCTCAAATCGATGTTTATAGTATCAATCATGTGGTCTGCACCATGTACACCGAGTTCATCAACTAGTTTTCCTGCATCAAGTTCATCAACTAATTTTCAAAAGTGAAATGAATCCTCACGCAAATGAATTGAAAGCGAGTAAAAACAGAGTAAAGGACAATTACCGTTAGACCACGAGTTGGGAGTGTATAATCAGTTGCAATGTTTCCCTGTTTTCACATTCCATTGTAATTCCCCAAAGAGAGTCTTTATTTTTTAATTCTTTCAAAGTCACTTATTTCATAGCATATGTAACTCTTGGGGTCTTTAAAATAGGCTACCTAGGCTATGAATAGAAGAAGCTTTAACTATTAAAGGGAGTGTAATGGATGGTTGCGACAAATGACATTTATATCGGTAGGTGGTTTGAAAGGCTATGTGAGAAATAAAATGGTAAGAGAGAGAGGATGACCTCTAGAAAAGATGAGGGCATCTAGTGTGAAGGCCCTCGAGAAAATATTAATCAGGAAGATGGCATAAAAATTGGATCTTGAAGGGCATATAAATCAAATGTATATGGAACCACAAGCCAACCCAACGAACATACTCCTTCACTTGGTGACAATTGAATGAGATCTATGGGATATAAAAGATGGAGAGATTGATAAGGTAACAACCTTAACCAATAGCCATATTGAAACAAAGGTCTCCTCTTGTTTCACCAATAACACTTTCCATCTTTCAAACCTAAAAAATTCATGCCCTTGATCCATAACTTCTAATCTTTGTGATCTGGGTAATAGCATTATGACTAATTGGATGCATATGAATGGATCTAACTCCATGATGAATTACTACCCTGAAAAACAAATGGCCCCTCATTTTAGAGAAATCATAGGGGGTGATTTTTGCATTAGTTTTCCTGACCACATGTGCCTGGATGTAAAAAAAACAATGATAAGGGAAATGGCTTTCTCTTATATTTTCACCTAGGTGCATATATTCGATCAGCTCAACATGTATTATCACATTAATAAAGAAACATCGTCAGTTGGTGGCATAAACATCCAATGGAAAAGGTTGTGGAGGAATGTTATTGACAAAGATCTTTGGGATATAAAAGATGTAGAGATCAATAAGGTAACAACCTTAATCACTAGGCATATTGAAACAGAGATCTCCTCTTGTTTCACAAATGACACTTTCCATCTTTCAAACCTATAAAATGCATGCATTTATATGTGAGCTCTAATATTTGCGATCATGGTGATAAAATTATGACTATTTTGATGCATATGAAAGAATCTAATTCCATGATGAATCACTACCTGAGAAACCAATGGCCCCTATTTTTAGAGCAATCGGAGGGGATGATGTTTGCTTTCATTTTCCTGACCACATGTGCCTAGATGGAAGAAAAAACAATGAGAGAAAGGGCTTTCTCTAGTATTTTCACCTAGGTGCATATATTTGATTAGGTCATCATATAGTATCACATTAATAAAGAAACATTGATTGGCTAGTGGCATAAGAATCTAAGGGAAAATGATGTGGAGGTAAACACAACCACCCATTATGGTTGCCCTCATGTTTATGATTAGTCATATAGAGGTGAAAATGAGGTGTTAGCTATAACTAAATCAAATACAAGTGGATTTATACACCAAGCCTAAAATGATGTTGACAATTTAGATATTGGACAAAGACACTCATTCAAACCTGTAATTAATGACATTGTTTATATAGACCAATCTTTCCTTAGTGAAAGAGTTCAGATATGTGAAGATAGGTTTATATGGAATAAAGTTCATAAAATTCGAGCAAGAATGTTGAAATAATAAATGGTCTTCTCTTTTCTATATCTTCATGGAAACCTATGAAAATACTTGAGGATACCTAGGGCACTATGGTATATCCTTGGTTTAAATTTTAGTCTTTAACACACTTATTTTTTGAGTTTTTCACAACAATATATATACTTATACAACAACATAGTTTCATATCTACTTGGGATAAATTATTAGTATACTAGATCAATCCTCAAGATAGAGTTGGAAGCAAAGCAAGGAAATATTTTGTGGTTTGATTAACATAGCCCAATGCAAGGGTGGATCAAAAAATCCTATATCATTTCAAGTCAACATTTGACATAATAGAATATGTTTTTGATTTGAAGATATGCATGCTTATTCACAACAAGTTAGTGACAAAAATTCCAACTTGCAACCATCCATTTTTTGACATCTCATTATTTCACTTGCTGATGGAGCACCTACAAAAGGGAGAGTTGATTGATGAATTATTGAAATTGATGAAATGGCTACTTGACTTCACCTAGCAACTTAATAGAGCACCAATAGTGGTTTCCTCAATCTATTGATGCTATCTTACTAGTTTGGAAGAAAAAACTATTATTTAGAAAGAATTTTATCCATTTGCATTTGGAAGTTAGAATGAAAGGTCAGTTTGCCTCAAATTTTGGGCCTACTAGGTCTTTAGAAAGAAAATTTAATAATTTGATAGGGTAGTCATATAGCGATTCGGAGGCCCTATCCCCTACCCCAATTGTGCACTATTTAGGTCGTTTAGTTTTAGCTATCCCAGGGCTCAAGGCCATTTGTAAGGGGATGAAAAACTCTTCTTAGGGTTGTCTATCTTTGAGTTTGGTTTCCCTTTCATCCTAGAGATTGGAAAAAAACACATAATGTATCATGACTTTCTTAGGATTTTCAGAAGTTTCAAAAGTTACGACTCTCTCTGGTTTATTTTTTTCTTGTCCTTCATGTCAAGTGTCATTGGCCTTTCCCTCCTTGGATGAACTGGTGAAGGAGAGAGTTGCCCCAATGAAGAAGGAAGGTCAAACTAATGTTGAGAATATCTGAATCCATTTCTAGTGTTAAAATTTAGAGACTAAAGGGTATTTAGAATTTTAAAATTGTAGATGGATTCAAAGACCCCTTTCTCTCTAAATTTTAACATTGCAAGTGGATTCATACAACCCTGTAGTGAAATCAAACACTTCAGTATCAAAATTGCAACTTTCCATTTTTGGAGTGATATAATTAAAAATTACTAACATAAATGACTAATTCACATACTTCTTGTACTTATTATTTGGTCATATTTTTATTCTTGAACTATAATAGTCATTTAAATTAATCATTCTTAATTTTGTCACTTATTATCTAGTCATATATTTTAGTCCTGGACTAAATTAGTCATTTTAGTTAGTCGTTTTTAGTTTGGTCACTTATTATCTAGTCATATATTTTATCCCTAAACTAAATTAGTCATTTTCACTTCAGTAACTTACAATTAGTCAAATTTAGTAGTAATTCACTTGAAATAATTGCAGTGACCAACATTTTTAGTCACCTAGTCACCAATTTCATCATTTTCTACTAGTGATGGCTAAAGAACTGGAAAAGGCATCGGTAAAGACATTGAAAAGGAAAAGAGGCATTAATTGGTATTTTATTTATGAAATAAAGGAAAATAGGAGAAAATGGAGGTGAAAGTTCAAACAATTGCATGAGAGGGAAATTGAATGAAAAATAGAGGAAATTAGAGAAAATAGAGGCCTCAATAACAAAAAGACTTATGTGGATCAATTCACAACTTTTTGTCAGTCTCGCTTTGGAATTTGTTTCAAAGAGAGAAGAGGACCAAGATGAGAAAGAAAGAAAGAAATAAAGAAAGAAAAGGAAGGACAAGAAATCAAATGAAAGTAAGGGACAAGTAAGGAAAAGTCAGATAAGGAAACTTCAGCAAGAATACTTATAGGTAACAGGTTTCTTGTGTGATTTCCTAGCTAACTTGTGAATGCACGATACATGCATGTGTATTTGGTTCTTTTGTTGTCATTGGCATGAGTTTTTTCAGGTTTGACATTGGTTTCAACCTTTCCTTTTCATTTCCAGATACCCATTGCATGATGGGTTTCTTTTATTTGGTTGAGCTTTTGATTGCTAGATGGTTTTGGAACTAGGTGAGGTCGTCTTGGGAAAATTCCCATAGGGCCTAGGAATACCTTAATTGGTTTCAGTGTGATTATGGTAAAGCCTTAGTGTGGAGACAAGTGAATTCCTCAAGGTATTGGAGAATAAATTCTGAGGCATCCAAGCTTGTTTTGGACCTAGTAATCCCTTGACAAGTTTTAGTGGAATTGCAGTATAACATGAGGGATGACACAATAAGAGATGTCATAATTTTGGATACACCTAATAGGACAGGTATTGGATATGTGTTCTATTCTAGTTCCGGTTCATATCAGTATCATGGTCATCATCGATATCATCCTTATAGTAGGAGTGAGAGGGGATATCCTTCAAGAAATCCAAGAAACCTACATTTGATGGACAACTAATGAAACTGGAAGATGGAGAGGCATGGTTACTTGGGATGAAGAATTTATTTGAGTTGCATGATTACACAATGAACATGAAGGTAAGGATAGATATTCTTAGCCGCAAAGGGAAAGAAAACATTTTGTGGGCATATGTGAAGCATGCCAGTGACATCAGGATAGAGGAGTTGAGTTGGCACGAATTCAAGAGACTCTTCATGAAGAAGTACTTGTCAGAGAGGTATTATTACAGAAACAACAAGGCGTTCTACAAGATGAAGATGGTATCTATGATGGATTAAGAGTAAATGATTAAGTTCTTGGAGTTGTTGAGGTATGTGTCATATCTTAAGGATAAAAAGACAAAAGTTTAGATATTTAGCAGTAGATTTCCATTAGCATTTAAGGATTGGAATTAGTATGATGAGCCTTCGTCGCTGGAAGAATTGATTGGAATTTTGAACCACTCTTATGAGTAATCAAAGCATAATACTAAATTTGAGCAAGGTTGGAAAGGGAATGATAAGACTTAAGGTAAATGGCCATTGAAATGAGTAAGACCTCAAGATTCTGGTGAGAAAGAGAATGTTTCTCCTTCCAAGAAGTTTAATTTAGTAGAGAAGGGACATGTGTTTTAGCATGGAGAGAATTAGAAAAGAGGTAGTGGGTAGTTGCAGTGTGGCATATGTGGGTCATCATACGAAGCATTCTCTATCATATCAGGGTAGTAGGTCTCATATCTACAGTGCTCAAGAGGTGTAGGTGATTGGTGATGTTGGTGATCCGGATTTAAACAAGAAAAAAACAAATTACAGACATAACCATAAACACAAAGATGCAGTGGAAATAATACTTCATTTCATTAATCTAAAATACTGAGATATGCTTACAAACAAAAAATGGAAATAAACAACTAGGGCGATGGTAGCTTATCTCTGAGAAGAGATGTGGTGGCTACATGCCTCTGAACTATCTTACAATGAGGCTCGAAGGCCTATTTATTGTTGAGAAACAATGGAAAACCCTTAAAATCCCAAAAGCTAACCCTAGAAGATGAAATGCAAAACTGTGGGCCCTGTTTGGGTAAATTGGTACATCAACTTCTCGGCGTCGTAACTTTGGCATACGATCTCCGTTTGATGCGTACAATCGCTGGTTAGAAAGATCTATCCAAGCACTACCACTTTGGGAAGGGAAACATCAGTCCATGGACCCATGTTACCCCCAGATTTCCCAAAAAAAAAGTTGTCTAGGGCCTCAAAACGGCTCCAGAAGTTCAGGACCCGAAAAAACTGCTAAAAATAGTAAGTTGTGCTACAATTAAGGAAACTGAAAATGCTGAGAGAAACAATGATGGGGGTCCAAGTGGACTTGGTAGGTGGCCACCAACATCCACCTGGATCATTCCTCCCCACTTAGGAAGCAATGGTCCCCATTGCATTGAGTTCCACCATGAGATGAGGAAACTTTTGCTGAACTTGTTCCTTGGTGAGCCACTTGCCCTGGTGAAGGAGTTGGCCTACTTTGACAACTCGATACAGTTGGATATTTTGTTGGTGAGTGTTCTTGATCTGTTTGTCCATGATCCGATCAGTTGTAGCTTGTTCCATGCAATCTGGATTTAATTCTATGGGTGTGATCTATTCTGCAATGTCAGATGTGTCTAGCAATGGTGGAAAGTATGGTCGAAGGCGGTCCACATTGAACACTGGATGCAGGACAAGGAATGGGAAAATGCTGAGCTCAAATGCATTGTCTCCCATAGACTTACTAATGGTGTAAGGACCATAGCAAATTGGTCTCAGTTTCCGATAGGCTCCAGTAAGGCGTTTCTTTTGCAGATGCAACCAGACTTTGTCGCCCACCTGAAACTTGTGTGGCACCTGATGTTGATCATGTCGCTACTTGTACTTGGCATTTGATTTCTCCAGAATGTTATGGACCTGCTGGAGAATATGTTGGATGTGCTCAATGAAGCTAGTTGCCTTATCTGTTTCGGACGAGATATGAGCCAAATCTATGTGAGTAGCTACAAGTGGAATGGCCACATCAATGGGGCATAGTGGCTAGAATCCCAAGCCCACCTGAAAAGGGTTGTGGCCAATCGAGCTGTGAAGAGATTGGTTGTAGCTGCGTTGAACATAGAGGAGGCTCTCATCCTATGTCTGTGGATGCTTTGAGTTGTACATGCGCAACATGTTTACAATCATCCTATTGACAACCTCTGTCTGGCCATCAGTTTGAGGATGGAAGGCTGTGGACTTAGTGAGTTTTGTATCTAGAATTGACCAGACACTGGACCAAAATGTACTGAGGAACCGACTGTCTTGATCTGAGATGATAGACTATGGGATCCCGAAGTGCACCCACACTCATTCAAAGAAGAGTTTAGTAGTGGCTTCTGCTATGATATTCTTCTTGTAGGCCACCATAATGGCCATCTTCGAGAAACTGTCGACGACCACAAAAAAACAGTCATTTCCATGCTTAGTGGAAGGAAGGCCTGACATGTAATCCATGGAGATGGGTTCCCAAGGTCGAATAGGGGTAGGGAGTGGGGTATAGAGGCCTTGCTTCTTGATGGTCAGTTTGGAAATGGCACAGGCAGTACATGATCTGATGTACTTCCTGAGATCCTATCGAAGATTCGGCCAATAGAAATACTTTTGTAGTGTTGCCATCATTTACTCGACCCCGAAATGCCCAGTAGCCCGACTATAGTGTGCTTCCCAAATCATCTTGGCACGCTTGCTTGAAGGAACACAAAGGTGACCCAGGTGGCATAACAGAGCGTCCTGGAGGTGAAAATCTAGAACTTGCTGACTCTCCAAGAGTGTCTGTTATGTGTGGCCAAATTCTGGGTCACTTTTGTAGAGAAGTGACCAACCAGAAGTCTGGTGCCCACAAGAGTTGAACATGGTGGTTAATGCCATGATCGGTGGTCGACTGATGTAATCTGCAACATTATTGGTGTTTCCCTTCTTATACTTGATATTCAAATGGAACTGTCGCAAGTATGTAGACCACTTCTAATGGCGATCATTATGCAATTTCCCTTATGTTTGTATGAACTCCAGGGGTCGATGTTCTATGTGGATGATCGTTTCCTTCCCCAAAATTTAATGCTTCCATTGTCGGCAGGCCTGCACAATGGCATACATCTCCTTATCATAAGTGGGATACTTCTGGACTATGTTTGAAAGTGTTTCACTATGATATGCCACTGGATGCCCATGTTGAATAAGGACTGCTCTAATAGCATATTCAGAGGCATCTGTCTCGACCTTAAATGGTTGTTGTAAATTTGGTAACGCGAGCACTGGTGCCATGCAGAGGCGATCTTTCAACTCTATGAATGCCTTCTGTTGAGATTTAGACCAAAGGAGTTTTGCTTTCGCTCCTCCCTTGATGACTTGACTCAAGGGCCAAGTGATATGAGAAAATCCCAACATGAACCTGAGGTAGAAGTTGGCAAGACCTAGAAAGCTATGGAGCTCTATTAGAGTGGTTGGAGATGGTTAATCCCAAATGACTTGGATCTTGGCTGGGTCCACATGCACCCCTTGTTCATCAATAATGTATCCCAGATACTGAACCTGGGTCATGCCAAAAGTGCATTTCTCCAAATTGGCACATAGCTTGTGTTGCCATAGTGTTTGGAGAACCTGTCGGATGTGGTGGAGGTGTTCTTCCCAACTCTGGTTGAAGATCAGAATGTCATCCAAGTATACCACTACAAATGAATTGGTGAATGGCCACAAGATGTCATCCATTAGCCTCATGAAGGTTGTAGGAGCATTCGTCAATCCAAAAGGCATAACCAACCATTCGAAAAGGCCCTCCTTGGCTTTGATGGAAGTCTTCCACACATCGGAGGGTTCGACTAGTACCTGGTGATATCCTGACTTCAAATCGATCTTGCTGAAATATTTTGCCCCCTTCAATTGGTCTAGGAGGTCATCTATGGGATCAGGTACCTAGTATGGACAGTGATCTTGTTCAGCACCCGATAGTCAATACAGACTCTCGAAGTCCCATCCTTCTTCTATACTAACATGATCGGGCTCCCACAGGGTGATGAACTTGGACGGACGTGACCTTTCTGCAGCAGCTCCTAAATCTAACTCTTGATTTCATCATTCTCCAGAACGGAGTGCTAATAGATTGGTGCATTGGGCATCAACACACCTATGTTCATATCAATGGAGTGCTTGACCTGAGAGTGCAGAGGAACCCCTGCAGGGGAGGTGAAGATGTCCTCGTACTCCTCCATGACCTTGTCCATCTGTAGTTGTCATGCGGAGGGGCCCTATCTGGAGGTCGTGGCCACCATTTTCTTCTTTCCTTGAGGGCATATCATCAAGAAAACAAATTTCCCGGTTTTGGAAATGAGCTTAGTGCATTGTTTTATAGTAACAAAAGAGATGGAGGTAGGCGGTGCTACCTCCAATATCCTATACAACTTATTTCCCAAAGTAACAATAACAGCACAGGGCCTTGATTCATACATAGCATGTTGCTTCCACAAGTATGGTTGTCCTAGTAATACATCACAAACTTCAAGGGGAGCAATGTCACACAATACCTCATCCGTGAAGGGCTTAATGTTGTATGGAAGGCGACACTACTGGCTCTGGCGAAGATCCCATCCTTGGTGAAGCCACCCGATGGTGTACGGTTGTGGATGTGTTGTGGTCAGTAAGCCCAGCTGCTTCATGGCCTTTGCCGAAATGAGGTTCTTTTGGCTCCCATTGTCGACAATGAACTGTAGTGAGGAACCCTTTACCCACATCTAGGAGTGGAAGAGACGCTCCTCCTCCTCTGGATCTTCAGGTTCCTCCTTCCAGATCTTTGTGGTGGCAACAGTGGCATTGGGCTCCACATCGATAATCTTCTTTCCTTTGTCATTCCCCTTGTTGAGTTCTGACTTAGAGTCGGAACATGCATTTGATTTTGAAACCTTTAGCTTGGCCACTAGTGACTGCTTGGCCCAACACTCACTTATATTGTGAGTGGAGCTCTTATGGAACTCACACCACTTTCCTGTGTCCTTTTTTGGCTTCACAGCGTTGTTCTTTTCTTGCAGCTTTGGCAGGTTGTCTTGGGCTGCCCCACCTTGGCTTTGTCATTTGTTCTGTAGTTCAGGGGCACCTTTCCCTTGCTTCAAATTCGTAGATCCAAAGTCTCGCTCCTTCTATTTAAACTTTTTCTCAATCTTGATGGCATATCGGTATGCCTTGTCGAGTGAGGAGATGTTCAGGAATTATATTTCTTCCTGGATGTACCTATGGAGGCAGTTGTGGTATTTGAGTACCAATTTCTACTCTGAATCCTTGATACCCAACTTTGTGTGAAGGGTATGGAAAATATTGGTAACCTTTAGCACGTCTTGGTCCCTTCCCTGCCATAGCGTGGTCCATTTTATGTAGTGATGCTCATAGCTTCCGACAGGGTAGTATTACTCCTTGATGGCAATCCGGAATGAATTCCAAGTGGGTGAGGATGAAAACAATGAGGCCGTACTTTCATCCTTATGCTCGCAGTAGGTTTCCCACTAGTCCATGACGTGGGGGGTGGCTTTGAGAAGAGCGAAAGTAATTATTTCCCGGCCGGAAAAATCATGAACAGAAAAATACCCTTCTAGCAGATTTAACCATTTATCTACGACGTCTACATATATCTAACCCTCAAATATGGGAATGTCAAAGTTAACTTGTACCTTAAAGGATGTGGCACTTCTAGAGTAGCTGCTGGAAGTAGATGTGTCGCCCCTGGGTAGCTGCTGAAGGATCTGGGAAAAGTTGTCCATTAGCGCGTTCCTTTCTCACTCAAGGGCCTCTTCGAGCAAGATTTTGATAGGATCTCTTGCTCCCTCATATTTCTTTTCATCAGCCATGGGAGGCCGTCAGGATTTGTGAGGCTGGTCTTGCAAAGGTTCAACCAGTTCAAGCCCTAACTCCTTATATCCCGGCCTCGTTGGGGACATGCAAAGAAAAACAAAGAAAGAGCAAACCACTTTCATACCATTGATCTGGATTTAAACAAGAACACAAAAAATTACATATATAACCATACATATAGAGATTCAGCGGAAATAATACTTCATTTCATTACTGTAAAATACTGAAATATGCTTACAAACAGAAATGGAAATAAACTATCTAGGGAAATGGTAGCTTATCTCTGAGAAGAGATGTGGTGGCTACGTGACTTTGAATTGTGTTATAATGAGGCTCGAAGACCTATTTATTGTTGAGAAACAATGGAAAACCATAAACATCCAAAAACCTAACCCTAGAAGATGAAATGCCAAATTGTGGGCACCGTTTGGGTAAATTGGTACATCAAGTTCCCAGGGTTGTAACTTTGGCATACAATCTCTGTTTGATGCGCACAATATCTCATTAGAAATATCTATCCGAGAACTACAACTTTGGGAAGAGAATAATCAATCGGTTATCCATGTTGCTCCCAGTTTTCCCAAAAAATGTCGTTTATGGCCTCAAAAGGGCTCTGGAAGTTCAGGACCCAAAAAACTGCTAAAAATAATAAACTATGCTACAGTTAAGGAAACTGAAAAGATGAAAGAAACAATGGTGGGGGTCCAAGTGGACTTGGCTGGTGGCCACCAATATCCACCTGGATCAACAATTTTCAACCAAATATTTGAAAATCCAAACTCAGAACTCAATAACTAGCCTAATATCTTTAAACAACAAATCTAAATCATATAGAGAGATCCATCTTTGAAGCTGGAAGGGCTAGATCCCAACTTCCAAAGTGGTTTTATGGTTACCTTTGGGTTTCACTCCACAACCTTGGGAAATTATGGAGTGATAACAACTGGGAAAATTAAAGAGGCCAAAAATTCACTCATTTCGGCCGCCGAAATATGTCGCCGATAAGTGCCAAATTGTAGCCTCGTTAGTGGCTGTCAATGGATCTAGTTTGACCAAAATTTTGACTGGCCATAACTTTCACATACGAACTCAGATTGAGGTGTCATTTGCATTGTTGGAAAGCTTGTGACGAGATCTTCAATATGAACTTAGTTTCACTTTAATCCAAAAACTTTGATTTTTGAGTTTTTCAAAGCCACTTGTGAATTCTAAGCATTTCTGGAGCCACCTAGATCATTCCTCCCTAATTAGGAGCTTTTGGTCCTCCAAAAGCATGAACACATCCTACAATCTACATGTGTCCTTGTCAAGCCACACTTTCAACATCTACATTCCCTGCAAATTTGGTACATTCTTTGCAATCACATACAAAACCAAACATGACTCAAACAACCCCATACTTGCCAAAAGTTTATAACACACACTCTTTGGTCAAGTTTACACAGAAATCAATACCCTAACTATCAACAAAAGGCCAAAACATCAGCGTTGCTTTAATAAGCAATGGAAAACACATCACCACTTTTACAGTTATGTCACAACACATAGTTTACAGAATGTGGCAATGGAAAGCTACTATATCTAGTAAAACCATGTTATGAAACCAGCTCAAGAAAATATAGAAAAGAGAGATCAAAGCCTTAGAATTCAGCCTCTTTGAGGGGGCAACCTTCTTTACATTACATAAATGAACAATTCTTGGATGATACAAATGAAAAGACCTCCTTTCTATATATAGGAGTCTAAGGGCTTATAACATAATTAGAGCTGACATAACAATAATAATGTAAGGGCACAATAATAACAATAGTGGGCTTCTATGGGGCACAATAGAAACAATATGGGCATTACATGGGTACATCAATATAATAAGGGGGTTGTACTAATAACAATAAGGGGTTACACTAGTAGTATATGGGCCTAACAGAATCCAAGCAAATTCTTTCTAGAAAACCTCTATGATCACATTGACTCATTAGACAAAAAACGAGAAGTGAGGTAACCATAAACTAAAACTAGCTACGATGCTTGATAGAAAATTTAGATTGTTAAAAAATAAAAGTTTAGGGTTTGAGATTAAATTTCAAAAGGTGAAAGATAGGTTACAAGAAATGGAAAAAAATAAGCAACAAACACTTAAGGGAAGTGCACCTTAAGAGATGAGATTAATTAGTTAAAAGAAAAACTAAGTAATAAGTAAGTTCTAAATAGCCCTAAAATAAATTTGACATCAAACCGTCAAAGAGGGAATGAAAAAACTAATTGAGCTAGATCATAAGTACAATAAAAAAGTCTTGAATCTTATAATTGTAATATAAAAGAGAAAAAACATGAAACGCATTAGAAATAGTAGAAAAATAACTAAAAAATAAGTCACAAATTGAAACAACTTATCTCATAGAAGCAAGAAGTTTGGGAAAGATACTCTATCATAAAGATATGTTGATCCATGTTAGGGTATGTTGTAGTGATCTTAAATTTGGCATAACTATACTAGTTTAGAAGGTATAAGAATATTTATAAACGAGGACCTCATTCCAACAAACGAAGCCAAATTAAGGAAAGAGGTTCAAAAGGTAAAGGAAATAAAAATGTAGGAAAAGAGGAAATCATTAGAAATATTAAAGATATTATAAGGGATAGAGACCAAAATGAGAGTGATATATAGGAACTTGGAACACTCTAGATCAACTTTTGGAACTACCATGGGATTCAATGGCATAGAGGTCCTATGTTAATGTGGATTTCTAGTGAAATTGATATTGTTTTCTTAGTCAAAACTTGGAAATATGAAGAATGTTAGGTTCCTCAAACAAATGGATTCATTCTATGGTCAGCATGGAAGAAGAAATCCTCTCATATAGGAATTGGAGGTTTAACTTGTTATATAAAAAACAATGTTTCCCCTCACACTTAGCTTCATAAGATAAACTCCCTTAATATGTACATTTAGATCAAAATGTATGACACTAACACTAAGAGGATTTATATTGGAATTTGTTATTTTGCACCTATAACCTCTTCCTTCTAATAGAAAAATAATAAAGATAATAATTTCCCCTATAATACCCTAGGAGAAAATATTCATAATCTAAGGAATCAAGGCAATATTCTCTTTTTTTAGGATAATTCAATGTAAAAACTATAACTAACCAATATATTCTTCTAAGTAATAAATCCAACCCTAATCCTCTTTGGCTAGTACGAGGGCCTTTAAGTGATTTATAGTTTTCAATTGTTTATATGTTATTGCATGAATGCATGGGTTACCTTTGGCACTTCTGTACGGTGGAGTCATATTGTTTATGTCTGACATATGAATAGCTTATTATGCGATATGTTGTTCACAACTGTTTTGCCTAACTTCTTATGCAAAGTGGTTTATCTTGAATGATCTCTATTCTTATGATAGCTGAATGATCTTTATTACCAGTTATTGTTTGAAATCTCTTTAGATCGCATAATAGAAGATATACATCTCAGGTTAGCGTAGATTAGATGTGTTGTTTCTCATTAGATTACAATAGCATAGAGTTAGTTTAAAGAATCTAAATTAGATTAGCTTTAAAGTACTCTTAGATCAGCATTATTCAACTCTACACACACCCACACACCCAGATCGGGAAACCGGTCCCGTTATCCCCAGTCGGACCCGCTATACCAAATGGATAAGGAGCTGCCAACCAAGGTCTGGACCGAGTGGGTATCCCCCTTGTTGTCGACCCGATTTTCGGGGCCTCAACATATTTGGCGCTAGAAGGAGGGCCTGAATATAGTGTCTGTTGGAATGATTTTTAATTATAACATTCGAATCTGGATGGCTGCTCAGAAACTTCCCATTTGGAGTTGCATCCATGTTCCTACCTCTTCCAACACTCCACCTGAAGTGGTAAGACTCTTGTCTCAGGTAAAATTCAATGGTAAGAATAACTCTTCTACTTTTAATCATGCTCTTCAGTTTATTCAAAGAGTTTCAAGTTATGATATTCAAAGAATTGATGAAGGAGTTTTATGCAGAATTTTTACTCTTACATTCACGGCGGAAGCTACAAAATGGTGCAGAAACCTCCCGGTTGCATCGATTCACAGCTAGGACCAATTCATCAAGATTTTCATTTTTGAATTTGATTGTTATGACTATGACCAGGTATATGATGAAATTGATTATCTACGGAAACAAGATCAATCTATTAGGGATTTTAGTATGTGATTTCATCTTGATTGTCTAAAGTACAATCTTGAAAGTGAACTCATAGATGAAGAATCTTTAGATTATGCTGAACATTCCCTGCCTCCTATATCTGATCAAGCAGAAATTAGTTCGCGTTTTGTCTCATTTCTTTCTAATATGAACAAGAACTCCAATTTGAATATACAAATCGCCCATAATGAAGAAAGTCCCCAAAACCTAGGAGTTATCCATACTCTAATACAAGAAGACAAAAGTGAGAATGCTGGAGGGAAGCATGCCTTGGAACCAGGAGATGACTTTGATACAAGGTTAGATAATATTGTTACAAGTCCACAACTGCAGATGCCAAGGTTAGAACAACAAACTATTTCTCTTTCAAAAAGTATCAATACACAAAGGTATGATCTAAAGCTCGATGTCTATGTTGAATCCGATGAATGAAGATTTTTTCATGATGATATTTTTAAATGCGTTGTTTCAGAATCACATTTTTCTCTTTATCCTAATGTTTTTAGTGATGATAACGTTTCCCCTCTCAACATTGAAGATATTTCAAAAATCACAGAGGATTATTCAAATAAGTCATCATTATGTTTTCAAGATAAAGAGATAGCTATAGAACATCCTTTGGTTATTTTCAAACAAGAATCACTTGACTTTCCTTGTCTGAAAATATATGACCAAAAGGAAGAATCTAGGGAAACTTGTAAAATCAGTTATGATGGTTACTTTGCCAACGATGATGTTATTGATTTATCTCAAGTAACCCATCAAAGCTCAAACAATGAGAGATATTCTAATTCGGAAAACATATCATTCAATCCTCATCTCAAATCGAAAGACCATTCGTCTGATTTTACTGACCAAGACAGTATCCCGATCTATGATTCATATCATGAAGAAACCCCCATGCCTGTTCACGATCATAACTTTTCTTCTGATTCACAAGACATGGCCAGTTCTTGTGAACAACAAAATATTACAAGCCAATCCCAGTTGTGCTGTAACTTTATTTGTACAAATAATCATTTTTTTCATTCTCACTTGCACTCGTTTTGTACAAAATCGGATTGTGTTTTAAATTTTCAGACTTTTGATAGATTATTCTGGTACCTTATCAAAGAACATCCAAAAGACAAGCTACCATTTTGGAAAGCTAAACTATGTCAAGGAAGTATAGAACTTCCTCTATTACGAGATCATCAAGCTATAACAGAAATTCATCCTTATTTTTATGATCCAATAGATATCCAGTTGGAAAGAAGTTTTCGCGAGAAAGAAACTTCAGACAAGATTCCAATTGAAGTTATACATTCTTATTCCTCATCCAACATTAACAGTCCAAGAAAAGTTCTGTTCTTAACACTAACGTTGGAAAGTTACATACGTGTAGGAATAAAATGAGAAGATGGCTCCACTGGAAATATCGTTTCACCTAGTCAAAGTTTTGTATATAGTTAGAGTAGGAGTAGGAGTAGTTTAGTTAGGTGATTAGGTTTATTTTTAATAGTTGGTAGGCAAAACAAGAGAGGAGATTATCCCTATTTTCTACACAACCCTAGGGAATGTCTACCTCTCACTTCGTTAAGTCTTTGTCTCCATAATAAAGTTTGCTTTGGTTAACAACATTTGACGTTCACAAAAGGCACCTTCTTCTCTATCAAGATTTTGAACTCCTGCTTCTATAAACAACAAATATTTTTGGAAACTTGATCTTTATTATAAATAGAACTTTAATCCAGATATGATACTAGTTTCAACTCCAAAAAATTGGAAGAAAGCAATCTTAGTGAAGGAATTGTTTTACGTCAGTACAATGAAAGGCATCAATAACAAAATAAGGCGTCCCTGTAGAAACAACTATTTCCAAAGAAGCTCTATTATTGTCGTCCAGAACTTTCTTAAGGAAAGAAAATTGACTTCCTCTCTGCTAAAGGAAATCGCAGCATTCAGGAAAACAATCCAAAAAAAAAACACTATATCTCAAAGAATAAGAGGTCTCATCACGAGCCGTCTTATCATGATCACAGATATTATAACTTGCTGACTTTGCCAATACTGTCCACCAAAATAGGGCAACGACTTAAGATTGTTGCAATCAAAAGACAAGGGGTCTCATCACGAGCCAGTTTGTTCAGCAAAAGTGTAAATCA
>APFE031047737.1:0-16449 GCA_000404065.3 Pinus taeda | reverse complement strand
TCTACTCTAGTGCACCTTTGGGAAGTCTTGTAGAAATTTTCTGCATGATCTTCAAAGCTCCATGGTGCAAGTGACCAAATATTCTATGCCACAACTCACTGATATCCCAGCTCTGCACCTTCTCTAATTTAGTGCTCAAAGCAGCACAATCTTCTACATCCAATTTATAGAGGTTCTTCACCCTAACGTCGATCCGCTTCATTTGTCCTGAGGCTTTGTGACAAAGGAAAGCCTTTCCCTTACTAAATATCACATCGTAGCCATAGTCCTCCAACATGGCAGCAAAAACCAAGTTCTTCTTCAAACCCGAAACATACGTGACATCTTTCAATGTGAGGGGAGAACCATACTCCCTCTAAAAGGTAACAGTACCTATGTTGGTCGCGCTATACCTCCTATCATATCCCATCTCGATGTGCATCTGGAGGTCCTTCTCCTCCAAGTTACTGAAGAGCTCTTTGCTGCCAGTCATATGGAATGAGGCTCCACTATCTGGGTACCACACCACCCATCATTGATGTCACCATGAAAGCAATGAGGGTGAAATCTAGTTTGAATTGTGAAGCAAGAGCTTCACCTACCGCTCCTCCTTAGGGCTTCTTACCGACCTTCTTGTGCGGACACTTTGTGGCATAATGTCCCAACTCATGACAATGAAAACATTTAATTTTTGACATGTCCTTCTTCTTTCCGCCTTGGCTGGAGTCTGACATGGAATGGGATTACTTCCCCTTCCCTTTCTTAGCCTTTCCAGCTAAGAACATTTCTCCTCATCATCATGATTGGATGAGGATCCATCTCTAGTGTTCCTCGAAATATTTTTTCGTACCAAGTCAGACCATAACCACTCCCACTGAGTCCTGGTAGTTGTGCCAACTCTTGGGAAGTCCTAGAAGTGTTAGGCTCACTAGATCGTCTTCCACAATAGTAACATGACACTTCCAAGATCATCCCGACATTGGGTGAACTTGGTCAAGTACTTTGGTATAGTATCGCCCTTCTCCATCTTGATCTTTCCGAGTTTTTCCTTTAGTGCCAACTTCTTGTGGTCATTGCTTTTTTTAAACATGCCCGTCAAAGCCTTCCACATTGCAAATGGAGTTTCTTTTTCATGGATATTCGAGACAATATGATCTGGAACTCCTTCTAGGATAATCCTTCTCGCCTTTGCCACACACTTTCTCCATTCTGTCAGATATTTAGCATCAGATGTTGGAGGCTTCGGGATATCATTACATATGAATTTCTTCAGCCTGTTGTCTTCCAACATTGCCTCCATCTTGTCCTTCCAAGCTATGTAATTCGAGCTACCCTCAAGGGCATACTCAAGTCTTAATACATAGAATGACATCTTGTTGGCTCTAAGATATGATACTGAAAATTTGATTTCTCCTGCAAAACAAACTTATATTCCCCTCTTCTATAGTTATTTTAGCTCCAATACCAAGTATAATTTTCTTGTAGATTCAAACTACAAATTTTAATATGCTAAAATAATTGACTGGAATCTACTTTACTCATTAGAAAATAAAAAAAAGTTGATCGATGAAATTATGAAGAAGAAAAGGAAGAATTTCAATCACACATAACATATTAATTTTTTGGGGAAAGCCTCAGCTAAAAATCCCTGCTATCTGTATATTGTATTAATAAAAAAACCTAAGAAGAAATGCAATGCTTGTTCAACCTGAACAATATCTGCACAAGTACAATCTCACTCACTACTTCATAAACTAGCTCAAGCCAAGACTTAACCAAATCTGCTACCTACCAAGCTCCTACTTCCTTAGTGTTTTTCCCTTGGGAATTAGCCCATATTTAATTGGGAAATTCCTCACTCATAACCCCATAATACATACATAGGAATTCCTCTGATTTCATGCATTATCAGTTTAACTTAGATGATTTTACAACTGATAGTACATTGTCCTTGAACTCTAATCTCAGCCGGGTCTTTCTCAGAATTGACATGCATGAGTTATTTATGAGTGAATTATCAGTTATCTTACTAATAAATGCATGTGAACTAAATCCAATTTAATTCACTTGACCTCTAACTAGTTCCTCCATCAGTTAAAACTAGTTTTATTAATTTTAACTTAGTTAATCTGAATTAAATAATTACAACTAAATAAGAACTCAAACTGGGCCCCTAAAATTCATGGATCACTCTACATGACTCTAGATAGACTCCCAACTTGAATTTAATGATCCAACTAAGTCAACTTAACTTAGTTAACTGTTACAAGTTTCTATGAGAATAAAATTACAATTTAATTCCTAATTTAATTCAAGGACAAATTAAATTAGGTTTTTTCTTGTTGCATTTTTTTCAACACAAGCTAGATATTTGAAAGGCGGAATATATGGTCTTGAGCTATTTGGGCCAGATTAGCAGTCGATTGGATATCCGTGGGTGTTATAAATAATTAGAGCACTAGATGTATGATACATCTAGATATTTGTTGGTAGACTGGATGCATTTGGGAGTCCATACTCTTTTTACAAGTGAAAAATTATGCGAACATAAAATTTCCCTATAAGCCAAATATAATGTAAATTATCGAATTTACACACTAAGGGATGGATTTGTCTCCCCATGGGCTAGGTATTGTGGAAAGTACCACATGGACCTAGCCATGGCTATGTTGGCACTTGGGTTGACATGGAACCACCTGGGTGAGGTGGGGTTTCCATGTGGATGATATGTGGCATATCCTTGACTATGTGGTGGTGATTAAATGACCAAACTTCAAATGAGCATAACTTTTGATCTATGCATTTGACCAAGGTAAATTGATATCGAAGGAAAGCTCTCAATGAATTGAATGTGATGGTGTTATCCAAATTTAATTCCACTAACTTTGGTAAACGAGAAATTTTGAAACCCAATTTCCATAATGAGACCATCGAGGTTGGGTTAGCTGAAAGTAACACCTCCCATCCACAACCCTACAAGAATCTAATGGGGTGGGAGAGAGTGTTACAATGTGGTATTAGAGTGCCCATGTTCAACACTTGGATTGAATGGGCCTTGGAATAATAATAATAAATAATAAGTTGTTGTGTGCAATGTGTTTTGCTTGTAACATTTTTACTTTGGATTGCATGTTGTATGTCAGTGTTGATAATAGAATTATGAAATAATATATGTAGTATATCCTTATATGTTAATTTCTCTCTAAATGACATACTAACTTGAAATTTGGTGTTTCCGATAACCTCCCATCCATATACTTATTGCAATTTTTTGAAGGAAATGTGTAAATATCTTAATTAGATATTGTTGACTAACAATTATGTGTGTGTAAAAACACATAATAAGACACTAGGGAACAACAAGGAGCAAAAAAAGATGAACAAAATAATGGAATAATACAGTGACTGATAAATTTGAACATAAAGAGCCAGTAGAGAAGAGGAGAGAGGAAGGATCCTTGACTGCATGGTCACCCTTAGAAGTTTAAGGGCTGAATTGAGGAGTTGCAAGGATGACAATGAGAATATTTTCAAAGCTTGGGAGAAGCAGACAAAAGAAAATGCAGTTATACTACAAAAGCCATCAAGTTTGTAAAGACAAAACCAAGATGAACTAGGTGTTGGTCCGCCAACAACTCCCTTGCATTTTTAGTCAAAATGAAGAGACCCTCATTGTAAATTTTGAAAATTCCTTTTTTTTTGTTGCACTTGATTGATCAATAGGTTCTTATATATTCGTTGACTAACTTTTGCACTCTCCCTCCTTGGAGTTTGGTCATCTCTTGCTACATCTCTTGTCTTCATCCTTTAGAATACTTTTCTGATGGTTTGGTCTCTGGTCATTCTGCATATTGTCTCATTGCCTTCACATTTTGGCCCATGAAACTTGCTTTTGATATCTAGATCGAAAGATCCTCAATATTTGATCTTCTTCCTTCTAGTTTATTTTCGATAATTGTTTCACTTAACTATTATGAAAAAATAATATCATCAATTTCACTTGTTCCCATGTAAAGTTTTCATCACTTAAGCCCTTTCAAAATACATAAAATATACAAATTATGTACATATTGTAAAATATGTTTATTGTAAATATTTAATAATTCATGCCTCATATTTTATACAACATATTTATAATATTGTTTATATATATTATAAAATTTCATACTTAATAAAAATGAAATACAAACAAAATCATTTAATATTATAATGCGTATAATGCAAAAGGCATACTTATTATATGATATATGTGTGGGTTATGTACATACATGAAAGTATTTGAAATTAAAACAAATCAATGTGTATATGTGATATCCGTCATGAAAACAAGGGTGAAAGGGGGCCATCAAATATATATTTATACAATATGTAGGTGACAAACAAAATAATGCACATATGGCCCATCAATTTTTATAACGACGACGTTACTACGTCATTCATAGCGTTGGATTCTATATTGGATAACTTAACCTATCATTTGGGCAACCAAATTGTGGTATAATTGAAATCCGTTGGCACTAGGGCATATTCAAAGTAGATTGCATTTGTTAGATTCTTTTGCCTATGCCATTAACAATAGTTAGTATACATTAGTCTTAGATTAGCTTAATATTAAACATAGTTTAGTTAGTGTTAGTTTTCCTTTTGTCTTTTCCTTTGAAAGAGGAAGAGGAGAAAGACAAACAGAGCATATAAACATGTCAAGAATGACTACACCAAATAATTAGGTCTATTTGAAGAGCTTCGGTATGGGTCATTTCTCCCTTGTTGACTAGGGTGCATAAAACTGACATCAACAAAATGGCGTGAAAAAGAGGGTTTGAGGAAAATTAATAGTTAAATCATTGATTCTTGAGTCTCTAATAATTCCAGATTTATTTTTCTTCCTTTCAGTGTCATTGTAACAAAATGTTGGGCCTTATAATTGTCATATTTTCTTTGCCTTAGTTTTTATATTTATTTCAAAGTCTTTTTTGTAATTAGGGTATGATAACTTATGAAGTACGGATTCTAGGAGTGTTTTATATGCATTTATTATTTTATTATCCTTATGAACGGATTTGACCATTAAAGAATTATTTACTTACGAATGGATCCTCATTTAGGACATGAATCTATTGATGAATTGACATTTGATGTTGCTTCGTGGAATGATCATGGGAAATCATATAACTTTGGGCTGTTACACCTTTTTTGGAGCAAATTAGTTAACGAAATACTTCTGATTTGGTCCTCCAGATGCATTAAGATCTCTCGTAGCTTAAAATGAGCATTAAATATTCTTAGGATCTCTCTTTATCATAAATAGATTCAATGTTCTGATATTTTACTGACATGCTATAAAAACTTGCATTAAACCTCAAAAGGGGTTGTTCAGTTGTAATATTATTTTTGACATAACATCACACTTGCAAAGACATTGATTGTAATTGGTTCTCTATAATTGAATGGAAGCGTTTATTACTCAAAGTTAATTTTCTATGCAGATTATTTTCATAAGGAAGTTCGATTTCGGTGATTTGGGCCCAATTCTGGAAGCACCATTGTCTTTACATGTACTATTAAATTGGTGTTTAATTCTTTTGTCTCAACTATTTCCATTTGTGTAATTGCTCTTAATTTCTCGTTGCTTGTTCATTAAATTATATTCTCTGCTTTAAATATGATTTATCTAGATTGTTACAAAGTAGATTTGCTCTAGTTAATATGTTAGGAATATTGTCATTTCATGTCATTTCCTGTAGATTATCATAGATCAATATCTTGCATACTTAATTTCTTTCGATGGTATGATTCTGCAATACTATTTTTCCATATGTAATTATTGTTCCCTAAGTAAAAACTTGATGCTCAATAGGTTTTCCTTTGTTATTTCCTTCATAAAGCATTTAGAAGCTGATGTTTTGAATGATTCAATGTAGTTAGATATTTCATTACTGGTTAATTTCTTTAACATTGCAACTTTTCTTTTCAATAGGATAATAGTAACTAGTCATACCAGCATTTCTCTTGCATAAACTGTGTCGATAACCTTGAAATAGAAAAATGAAGCCTCAGGTTGACAAATTAATGTGTAGTAGTTATTTGGTCCTTTTAGGAAAATTTATTTTGCTCAATATTTTGGTGTCGTTGTCAAGGAGGTTGTCAAAGAGAGTTCTAGTTGTATCCCTGGCGGTTTGGTATTAAAGACAAAAGGTAAGAACCTACACACACACCCAATTAAAAAGCTTGTGCTAATGCCTACCCTCGGCTGATATGTTTAGGTTGTTTAGTGTGTATGACTAGAAAGAAACCTAGGACTAGGAATCAGATAGAGATAGATCAGAAATCTACCTTGAAAAGCACCAAAACCCAATGTCAAGTTGGCCTTCAAAGAACGACCTTTATGGACGAATCATTTGTAAATTAGAATCTCAAACGTCGGTAGGTCCTTGAGCAGTATCTAGGAAGGGTTCTACTATCATTTCCCCTCAGGTAGCAGGGTCATTTATTGCAGTTAACGCTGAGATTCATGATAACAATTTAGAATCTGAGCAAAGCTTTCAAGACATACCTGTTAGGCATCTCAGTCCTTTTGATAAGGGTGAGGGGCACTCTTGTAACTTAATAGAAGGGAGAGGTTTTACAAAAAGTTTTGTCACTATCCCTGTACTCCCCGTCCACGATCCTAGGGGACCTCTACAGTGAACTTGACATACTTTCAAATTATGAAGAAAATCCTAGTATGTCCCTCTTCATGAGCAAAATAATTCCCCTTTGCATCATTTCCCAAGAATATTCCTTTTATCCCAGTTTACAAGACCGATGTTACTGACAAGTTTCCTCCTCGCGCTGATTTGCAGAGTATAAAACTAGCCCTAGTGATATATGGAGCAACTGAGCCCTTTTCCAACTGCATCGATCCTCTTTTGGCAAGTTGTTTAAATATGATGTTGAAGCTTCCAGCTCTAGAATATTCGTAGCAGAAGTCTGGTAGATGGTTGGACTGGATAGAGCCAAGGAAGTCAGTTTAGGCTCCTTTCCCCTATTAGGATGGAACAAACTCAATAGATAAGACCTTCTCCCATGATGAGAGGAACCATATCCCATCTATCCAAGCTATATAAACCTCTCTTTTCCCAAGATAAACTAGTTTTGGTGTGAGTTTGAATGATCAACAAGTCATCTATAGCTTGTAGCTTTTTAGTGTATGTTTGAGGGAGAATAGTGTGTTTCTGGTTTGGTTTAAGACTAGAGGGAAAGAGGGCTTAAAACTTCCATTGTTGGGGCTATCCATGAAGTGCTAGCAGAAGTGTGGGAACCCAGACATGTCGGAGGAGACCAACAACGTCAATGCACTGATTGTAACATCTTTCTGATTTATATAAATGCAACTATTGATTGATTTCCTACATGAAGTGTCATTTTACATTTTTATGGCTTAATGTTCCTTGACCTATTAAGTAGGCTGTGTTATCACTCAGATTTTCCCAGAAGTTGTAAGAAGGTGAAAGGGGTCCAAGGTAACCACAAACCAATCTTTAGATACAGAATCTAGCCAATATGTATCCAGAGAGGGCTCTCTCTTTAAGTTTTAGCCTTGTTTTGAAAGGTATTAGGCTAGTTATGAAGTTTAGGAGTTTTGTTTGAGTTTGGGTGGTGAGACTCAATAGCAGAGGGGTAGGACTGACTAGTTTAAGCCATTGGGCTAATGGAGTAAAAGAAGATGGCTTAACTGGCTTAGGTTTCTTAACAAAGGATGGTTTTACAGAGCAAGATGGTCAAACAAGGAACAAATAAAGGCTTAGAGTAATTAGAATGGTTTCAAAAAGGGTGAAGGGTTGTTAAGAATCCTTTAACCTATTCGAGAAGGGAACTTGAGTGATTATTAATAAAGAGCAGTTGAGTATTCTTTAATAAATAATCAAAGTGAATGAACTAGAAAACAGGAGAAATTAATATTTCACTGTTTATTCTAATTCAGAAGAAAACATAGAGAATAATAACAATTGAAAACAAAGTGCAATCAAGCATATTCCGAATTACTCTTTTTCGTTTATCATTCAGTTATGAAACATAGATGATATAAGAAACAAGGAAAACTTTAAAACACAAGGTATAGAGGACTTATTAATCCGGTGTTTGATTCGAGAAATCTGTGGAAAATTCTTTGCATCAATTTTTCATCCAGCAAGCCATACAAAAGTTTGGTCCAACAACACTTTATTCCAAAATAACTAATATTACAGCAATGTATGTGAATCCACCCCTCAATACTCCAATTGAGGGAGTATTTATACAAAAAAAATATTACAAAAAATATCTCATAACAGAGTGAGATATATTCTAGGATGACTAAGAATAAGTTACAAGAAAATAGAGACAACTAGCCTCGAAGATAGGAGAAAGGTAAACTAATGTTGTGCTGTTCCTATTCTTGCTGAGTGTGCTAGAGGTAGGCCCTATGATTTGGCTTGCTGCTGTCTTCTTTAGTAACTATGTGATATTTGTCCTGTTTTGACTGATACTCTTTACCTGTTCTGATACACTTCAACCTGTTTGATCTCTATTAATCTTTGTTCATAACTTAATATAGTAAATAACCAAAATTTACATTTTACCAAGGATAAATTTACAAAATTTCCAACATGTCTTCCCACCATTTTGGCTCTGGCAATCTGTGCTTTTGAAGTTTCCTCAGGGTCTCATCAGTTTCTGTATATCTGAAAAAGGTAGGCTGGATTGGGAACAAGTGCTTTATCTCATGCTCAACATAGAACAAGTTCTCCAAGCTGTCATAGAAGACTCGGCCTATGGGGATTGCTTTTATTCCTGATGCACTTGTTGATGAACTAGCTTGATTGCCAGCATACTTATTCAATTTATCTACATAATCTTTGTGCTTCATTAATCGGTAATTAATCACTAAAGGACTTGGTAGCCCTTTATTCTGCAAAATAGCAAACTTCTCCATGAAAGAATTAATCTCTACCTACATATTCTGACATCTTCTCTCTAAATTCCGTATCAAAATTTTCTTGGTTAACACCCTTTTGATTTCCAAAATAGTTTCTGTCCTATCTGTGATGCCAAGTTCTTCTAGTTGTTCCTTATTTCTATTATTCAAAAAATGTATGATCCGGTTGGCTTTATCAGGGATTTGTCCTAACTCTGCTTTTGTCTTTCTAGCTCTTTCCTCTGTGAGCTAGTGGATGTTCCTCCCAATGGGAAAGTTTGCTGGCTAATCGTCCTTTCTTCTCTTTGAATATCTATAGTCTCTTCACCTATTTCCTCTTCTGAAACAGGGTTCAGTCTTTGCCTTTTCGTCCTAGGCTATCTTGTAGGTCCACTGGCAGGGGTAGTAGTTTCCCTATCCCTCTTTTTATTTCTTTCCTCATTTAGAGGAGTTTGTAAAACTAGAGTTTCTTCTACATTGGTTTGAGTTGGAGGAGTTGGCTTTTGACCCTGTTCTTTGGAAATTTCAGGCTGATTTAACATTGTAGGTTATTCTGTGGTCTCTACATCATTGCCTTTAGCTGTTCCTGTGGCCGGTATGCTGATTTCCTGTAAATGTTGCTAAGAGGTTCCTGCAATGAATGTATAAATTCCTGACCTTTAAGATAGCTCGAATGATACCCGCCCAAAAGAATCCAGGTCAAGGGTTTTCTCAAGATTTCTCATAGCATTTTCTATATTGACATGTTCACTAACATCTTCTATTAGAGTCCCCTCCCTCCATTCTGTTATCACAAAATCAGTACTAAGGGCTGCTACTTAATAAGATCTCATGAAACTGTTTCAGACCAGGCTTTAGACTAAGGTTTAGCCTCCTTAGTCAGAGAGGGCTCTCTCACAGATTTTTTGATATGCTTTAAAAGGACAAGAAAGATGGCTAACTCTTTAATTTGTATATAAAATTCATGCTGGTTGGAACAACAAAGATAAGGCTTCTCCCATTGGGCTCATGGAGTCATACATTCCTACAGTAAACAAGTAGCTACTCAATCATGGAAACTAAGGCATACAATGTCTAAATGTTCAAAACATCTACCAAGAAGGACCTCAACTCAACAAAACATACACAGGAAGTCTGAGCATCAGTGATGAATTCAGAGTGATTGCATGTTTAGTGAACTGTAAAACAAGATGAATAAAACCAGACCACATATATTCTGAACATTTGAAACACAAGATGAATCTTGGGAAGAAACAGTGTACTTTCTATTACTGTCAAAACACTTTACATAAGCCAATATGAAAACTCTGTCTTTTGATAAAAATCTCCAACCCATTTACATCAGAGTTTTTCCTATATATAGGAAAACAAAACTTAAGCTACTTGAGACTCCTCCTCCAGCATGAGGGGAGCTCGATGTTTATCATTAACAAACCTTATCTATTCTTAAACAAACTTATTAAATACATCAGGTATTGTGCAGTAAATACAGAGAGTCCTAATCATATTTAAATTCTAATTCTATCTCCTCGTGAGTATGATGCCTTTCTTGAGCTTTGACACCTGTATCCTTTCTGTAGTGGCCGAGATGCATTTGAGAAGCATTCTCTGAATGAGCTGCCTTGGATTCCAACTGTGCTAATGACTCATCATTTGGTGAAGATATATACTCTGTTTTCACGGTCCCTGCCTTCTATCCATCTTAATTTTCAAAAGAACGTGCTTGAAGCTATTTAATATCTTTGATGACCATGCATAACACCATATGGCTAATAATCTGGATGCTTTGTGAACTGGACAGGTGTTCAACCCAAAATTTCGATAACCCTACCAGAACCCTAATATTTCGGTCATAAAGTAGCTTTAGGAAGACTTTAGCAAAAAACCAAAATGTTCTACCTTTTTGCTCCAATGCTTACATCTGTCATTCTTTGAATGTTTTGGCAGCCTTTTATGATCTCTTTCCTATCCTCGAAGCATTTCCTTACAAAATTTGCTGACCTCAGCATCAATTTCACTTTTTCTTTAAAAACAGTCACCTACAGCAGTTTCGTAGCGCGCTACGAAACTGCTGTTCTTTCCAAAATTACAGTCTTCAATGCATTTTCCAATTACTTTGTGACTGTTACAGCTTCGCTCTTGGCTCCAAAATTCCTATTTTGTCTTCCTTTTATATATGCCTCAAAAACCAATGAACTTAAGAAAAATAAACAAAAACTCGGAGCAATATCTGACCTTAAAAATTTTCAATTTTATTTAGCAGCTAACTTGCCTAACTGAGCTTTTAGTTTTGCAAGTTCGTTTTCCATGGCTGCAATTTCTGATACGGTTTTCTCTAAATTAGCCATTTCTTCATCAGCTACCTCCCATTTCTCCTTTGAAGATGAGGTTTTAGTTTCCTTGACAATGGGAACTTTTTTCTTCATATCCTTCTTTTTGACTTCCTTTGTTTTTCCTGTTTGAGCTATATGCTTTCCCATTTCTTTGGCCTGTCCTCTAGTATATATTGTTCTTTTGACTTCCTCTGCCTTTTCTGCTTTAGGCAGTTGTCTAATTTCTTTTGTTGCAGTTACCTTGACAGCTACCTCATCTTTGTGGACTTGCTCCGCTGCTTGGATTTGTCTCCTGGTGATTGGCCTTTGGGGTTTTACTATAAATTCCTTACCAGCCTCCTCAAACCTTAGCCTTTTTGAGGCTTTTGATTTTTTGGCTCTATCAGGTGATGACTGGGTTAGGTCAATAGGGATTGCCTCAACCTGCACTGATGTGGCTTGCTCGAAATCGATTGCCTCCAGCAAATCCTTTAGACTAGCCTTTGACATAGGGCTGTCTTCCACTGCTATTGATTTTCCTTTTTCTCTGCTTAGCTGACTTCTTGTTCTGATTCTTGTTACTTGTGCAATTCCACTTGGCCCTGATGCATCTTTCTGGTGTTTGATTTTCTGCTTTGATGACTTGGGTGTCTCTTTTGCTGATGGTTTAGGTATCTCTTTTATGACCACAGGCTTCTCTAATTCCCTTGGCTTAGTTTTGGGCTTCCTTCGGTCCTTTACCTCCTTCTTGAGCTCAGCCAATGTAGGTTCTTCAATTCTTCTTTCTTTTTCCCTATCTGGTAATGGAGTGAGACCTGTTTTGCTTTGGAAACCAGACATAAAAATGAAAGAGTCCCAATCCCTACCAATTTTTTGCAAACTATCTAACACCAGCAACTTTATTAAACCATGGTGGAACAGGGAAGTTTCACAATTATCTTTCTTTAATTGAACTTTGTCGCACATTTTACTAAGGCTTCTGAATAAATAGAAAGGGATGTCTATTGATGCTTTCCCTGTGAAATGTAACAAGAGTTTGAAATGATAAGAGTAGACTTTGGTGTACCTTCCCTCACATGTGAGGTATTTCTGGATGCCTGTGAGGAGCAGAGCATAATGTTCTTTTATATAATTCCTTGGCACAAATTTGGTGAGGTCCTCATTTACATATTGATCCTTCAGAAATTCTTTACAGGGAGTCATGTCAAACTTGAAATTCTTGAACCATCTTGTCCACCTCTCGGAATTTCAGTGACAGCAGAAATGGCTTGCGGAGACACAGGGAACTCTAGCATTGACACCTTAGAATTCAAGCCAGTGAAATTTAATGCAAAGGCTTTCGTTACCTCTGTATGTCCTCCCTCCAATTTTTCGCAAAACCTCCAGCAACCAGCCTCTTTAAAAGCTCGTGCTACACCTTCATCTCTGAGTGTAAGATCAAGCCCCTCTGGCTCGGTTCTTAGGCACCTTCCGGATCGATGTTCTCTTTTCTCCATCTTGCTCAGAATATCTTCACACAAAGAACTAATTAGCAACTTCAATTTACAAAACAGCTTTGGCTTTGGAGTGCAGGCTCGCTTGCAATGATCCCTTTTTAAAAGAAAACTCAGGCTTCTTTGCGTTTTTTCTAACACTCGTCACAAAACAGGCACGTTAATGCATCATGAATAAACATTATGACACTACCATACCTCATAAGATCTCTTAAGATTAATTGTCATGTGCGTGATTCTAAATCTGATGGCGGAATGAATCCTATCATGACCTGGAGAAGACATCAACTGACAAAATATGGACGGACCTAATGACTCATCTCCCGAGATTTGACATTTCAAGAAAATGCTCTGCAAAAAAAACCCCGAATCCCCGATTTCGTAGCGCAGACAATTATGAATTGACAAACCGCGCTACGAAATGGCTGCTAGATGATATGTTGCGGAAAGGTGGAAAAATGATTGCGCAACTAAATTGGCCAATCAGATCGCGCTGCGAAACTGCGCAAAATCAAAATGATGCAATCAAGACAAGACATGCTTTAAACCATAATGAGGGAGGGTATCTAACGGTTTTTTACAAGGACTCACATCAATACCTTTTGAAATTCTAACTTCAAAGTGACACACCTAAAAACCTATTGACTTAAACCAATTTTTTTTTTTATATGAATCTTTGGACATAGGTGAACTGTGGTTTTAAGTGATAACATAGCCTGTGCGGTTTTTGTGCTTGTAGTGCCTATCATGCCATCGCCAACATGAGAGTCTTTCTTTGATTTAGGAAGAGGAGGAACGGAAAACTCTGGTCTAGGAGCACCAAGGATTTTGTCATAGAGCGTGCCAGACTGAGAATAGATCAAGTCTAGATATTGCGCACAAGCGATGACTTGCTCTTCAGGGACAACCCCCCCTTTAGCCACATATTCTGTAATAGAAGGTAACAATGACTTAATAAACCATTCAGCTAGGAGCTGATCAAGAACATATGTTTTTACCATTCGACGATGATGCCACCACTCATGAATATGATCAGATATGTGAGTGGCTGTCATCTGCTTAAAATTGGTAAGAAGCTCCATTCCTGTTTCATACCTTATCGGTAACTGAAAATGGGTTAAGAAGGTGGTGGAAAGGGCGTTGAAGTTATCGAATGAAGCTCTAGGCAATTCGATGTACCATTTTGCTGCCAGGCCAATTAACGTTCATTGAAAAAGGCGAAGCCTAATCGAAGCATCATTGAGAGTGTTGGATGAACACCACAGATGATAGGTCATCACATGATTCGATGGATCTTCACCTGGATTTCCATTGAATTTAGGAATATCTGATGAAAGTTTATGAGGAATCATCAGACACCAAGGGGCACAAGCAATTGGATCATTTGTTAGGTGATTCAAATCTAGTAATTCCAAAGTTGCTACAAAGGGCAACTGTTGATTCAGGTTTGGCGAAGCATACCCAGGATAAGATGGGATCGCCTGAGCAGTGGGTCTTTGCATACCAGCATAATGTATCTGATGTTGATAACTTTGATAAGGTTGATGGGCATAACCATTATGATATGATTGATGGTGACCGTTTTGAATATATGGCTGCCCATTACCTACAAATATTTGTTTCTCAGGTCCTCAGTAAGCTTGTTGGAATTTCGGTTGTTGATATGGTACCAGCCATGGTTGTGAAGCCATTTGTTGTTGTCCAATATTGGCTGTCTGACCAAGATGAAGGGTAATAGTACCCGTTTGAGCCTGAGTCGCTCCAGTTAAGGAGCCACTAATTGGCGATTGGGGTTGTGTCGTGGAGACAAGAGGTTGTTGTATTACAACCTGAGAAACTTGAGGTTGGCATACAACAGGCAACGCTTGTACTTGCGACACTGTCACAATAGCTGGTGTAGTGGGGATATTCGACACAGGTAGACTTGGTTGCATTGAGTATACAACTCTTGGTTGTTGAGGCAGTATTGGCACCCAACCACTGGATGTGATTCCAGCTTGACCCAAATTCTGTTGTGAAATCTCATATGGTTGTTCTCCCAGAGGGAACAATGAAAGGGCATATTGTCCCCCATACGGTGGAAATCCAGTGTTCAAAGGAAAGATTGGCCTTTGGAGACCAGACTGCCCAAATTGATACTGTTGTGAAGGATTAATTTGCTGAGACTCAACATAAGAAATTTCAGATATTATTTCGGATGAACAAACGAGAACAGACCATACTGTGAAAATAGTCCCTGGGTGGACTTCCTCTAGCAGTTGAGAGCTAGTTGGGACAAATGGTATACCAGCAAACATTGTCGAAGTTGCAGCAGGAGGTTCTGCTGCCGCTGTATGGGACGACACAGTCCTAGATGTCGATGGTTGTCCAGACATATTGATTCTATCCAAAAGACTTCTTAGTGATTCTACAGGAACTTGCAATGAAGGTGTAGAGCCTCTAACTTACACCTCACCATCCACTATTACCTACTGTTTTTCATCACTTACCTCTCTCTTTTGCCTCATTTTCAATGTAAAACCATCCAGATCATTACATTAGATGTCATTAAGCATGATCAAGTGAGCTTCGCTAATGTGTGACTGTTTTGTTTAGATTTTGAAATATTTACAGGCATTCCGCAGCTCCCTGCCGATTCCGCAGCCATCTGCTGATTCCGCAGCCATCTGATGATTTCGCAGCCTTTTTGTTAATCTCAAGGTTCCACGTGCCATTTTTCCAAATGAGCCACATGGGCACTTAGGAATCAAGGTGCTCGAGGTTCCTGTGCTATTGGTTCAGCCATCCACGTCATCTGCACCTCCAGTCAAAAGGGGGCAAGTTACGGTCAACAAAGGCAGCTTAACGGTGATGCGTAAGCTGTTGGGTCATGTCAGCTCAAACGGTGACTTGTCCGAGGTTGCGCAGGTTGTGGGAGACATAATCCAACTCTGGATTCAATGCCCATAACGACCAAGACCTCCAGCTATCCACGCAGGCTTATGACGTGTGACTTAAACCTTTATTACGCATGACATTCAGTTATTTTCTAGTTTTAGCTACACGCATTAGGCTATCGTTCAGATGCCTATAAAAACTTGCGTCTGCGTACGGTTATTTAACTTTATTATTTCTGTGTTTTTATGAACTGGTTATAATTTTAGTGCGTTTCAAGACTCTGTTTCAATAGTGCTATTCTAGCACTCTGGACTGTGATTTTCTGCATATGGAGTAATAGAAGCAGTGTTGTTTTGAAGCTTTCAATACCTTGAGTCTTCTTTGGGCTATACGAATGGAGGGCCCCTGTTCATGTTAGCCTTGTACAGTATTTTATGTTCAGCATTTCCTTATTTTCATTCAGCATTTCTTTTTCTTTATACATGTATAGTGTAATTCACCTTTATGTTATTTCATTTCCAGCCTTTATTTTAAGCTGATCAGCATTGTTCTTTTGCAGGTTTTTAACCCGGGATTGATTGTGTGTTATGTATTTTCTTTATATCTAGTGGTAGTTTCAGTTGACAGATTCAAAGTTGCTGCCTTTATTTTATTTTCTTAGCTGATTTTTAGCCTTATTTCTCAAATATGTCTGCTAACATATGAATGGTCTCTTTATTATAAATTGTTTATCTTTTTGAGATCAGAATACTAATAACTTGCAGCTGACTTTGGGTACTTTTTAGACTAATCTTTAACTACTTTCTAATCGTGCTTTACACAATACTATGTGCTAGAGGCAGAGAGTTAGAAA
>APFE031047722.1:997-16935 GCA_000404065.3 Pinus taeda | reverse complement strand
TATAACAGAGGAAAGCAAACTAACTTAACGAAAACTAAGCTATTCAAGCAGCTGTGTAAAAACACGTAATCTTGCTGCGTCCTCGGATTTAGGCAACGGTCGTCGTGGGCATTCAATCTGCTGTTGGATTCATGTTTCCCACTGTCTTCGTGGTTGAGGAGGATGCCACCTGTTCTTCACATGCTCTAAAACAGAACACGCAGAGCCGTGCCACCGCCAATGACTTCTGTTGACCGTAGTTGCCTCCTCGTTGACCACGGGTTTTTATGACCGATTTGGGTGAGCTGGAAGGACACACACCATGTCCTTGGTTCCACGAACTTGCCCATGTGGCTCTTCTTCCCGGAGGACACCTGGAACATATCGTTTAATAAAACAGCTGCGGAATCTGGAGTTGGCTACGGAAACCGGGATCAGCTGCGGAAACCCTGTGTGAGTTGCGGAAACGGATCACTTTGAACCAAAATTCTAAACCAACAACACAGTCATTAGCATAATTAGCAAACCATGTAAAAAGTCCTAAAATACAATTATTTGAGCAATTTGATGGAGGGAATGAGTGGCAAAAGAAGGAAATGAATAGGAAAAGGAGGTTGAGAGGATGTGTAAAGAAGTGCAGGTTTGAGGCTCAACAGATATATTGTGGATACATGAGTTACCTTGGCCTTTATTTTTCCACCCTTATTCATTTTCCTTTTTCCTTCTCTTGATTTTTCTTTGTATTACTCCATGGGGCTCCAGGAGATGCGAGCATGTTGTGTATGATATAAGAAATTATTACCCTCTTAAAGTGGGGCAGTTCATTGCTCACTAGGGGTTGGGACATGCATAGGTTCCTTAAAAATGTGGGGGCACTCATGGGGCCCTAGGAACCAGGGTGATAGCCATAATGAATGGGTAGAGCTCATGTTTGGATTTTTCCCACATGCTAATATAATGTCTCAACCATATTTTGCATTTTATAATATTCTTTTATTTTGTTTCTTTATTGAGGCCATGATATGTTTTTAACCTTTTTTAAGCTACATCATCCTCTGAGGCAACATTTCCAGGCTCGACCCAAACATGTGCACAAGGGGAGGGGGGTATATCAGCGCCTTGTGGACCTAGTGGTCATGTGGACCAAGAGAGGGAAGATGATGAAATAGGGTTTGTAATGTGTGGAGGGGAGTGGAAAATGTGAAATGGGAAAACAAGACCACACTACCAAAATCGGGGTTTCCCAAATAGTTCCCTTCCTAAATCTAGAAGCCAATAGGGGAGATCCCACGGGACTAGGATTAAGGATTTACCCTCATTTAAGGTGATGGAACAAGACTACAATAAAAAACCTTTCTTCTTCCAAGTCACCCAATAATCCATACCCAGTGTGCCTAAGGAAAAACAAGCATAAGCACCTGATTGCACAATGACAAGCATACCTTTAGGATTGGATGGCCCACCTTCAAACATACACTCTCAATAGATGGGCAAGGGGAAATATGACTAGCTCAGCGAGCAAAGATCAAGTGGCACAATATATCAGCTACACTAGTGGCTGTCAGGGGTTATTAGTTACCAGCTAAAGACAAATCTAGGAGAAAAATTCTCCTTTAGGGTTACCCACTTTTGGTGGGTAACATTTTGCTCCAACTGGGATATGAGCTCATTGTAGAGTGCACGGACCATGTACTTGAATGGGAGGTCATGAGAATACCAACAATCCTCTAGGACCGTAGACTTGTATCCTGTACATCACAGACAATTTTTGGAAGCATCTATCATGGGCATACTTTATCGCCCATGTTTTCATCAAATTTAAAACCATTCAAAAAATTAAATCTACTCTATGATGCAAGTTTAATTTATATGAATCTATTTTAGCATGAGAACATGATATGATGATAGTATCTATGCAAAATCAATATGCAATGCATCCTACTCTAACATGCATGCTACACTATGCAAATGCTAAGTATAATCATATAGCCAATGTAACCAAAATATCATGAGATAAAGATCATATTTCCTATCTCTATGATCAATTATGATATACATTTGAAAGCAAACATGATACTCATATGCAAGCTCACAAGGGTGGGAGGTAGGAAAATAAAGCAACCATGAATCATGTAAAGAAATAATGGATAAAGGAGGGCAACATGAATCATTCTTACTCCATCAAGTCTTTCCTTTAATTAAGAATATGGAGAAAACAATGATCAAACCCATAAAATTTTCTCAAAGGTTCTCTTATTCATGAAGTTCCCTTTTATATCCCCATGCTCTGGTCGAGAAGGATAGGAGAGAAAATAAGGCAAGCAAGGGAAATTACACCAATCAGGTTGCCTATTGCAAGGATCGTGTTGAAAAGGGGAGACCATCATGTGTTCATCATTTTAATACTAAGGCCCAAGGATTGCTCAAAATTGATAAATGTTTCTTGAGGACATGGAATACAAGGAAAATCAAGATCCTTATCAGGTTCATTATCAACATCATAAATGGGGTCTTTGTCAAATTTGTAGCTAATAATCTCCCATTTCCCTTCTACAACATGCAAGTGGGCTTCAATGTCAATTATCAAAGGAGCCATGGGATCACCTTGATCTTAAAGGGGCTCAAAAGGTGTATCATTAAGAATACTATCCTTGACAGAAACAAGGCTAGCCTCAACTTCACCTTCCACAAATTCCCCTTCTTCATCAGTGTCAGAGATAGGATCTTTATCAAAATGATGGTCTTTGATCTCCCACTTCCCTTCTTTAATATGCAAGAAATAACTAATGTCCAAGGGGTTAATGGGGTCATTTTCTCAAGGTATTTGATATATACAATCTTAGAGATAACATCCTTGAAAAGGATGGGGCTATCTTCAATTTTACTTTCTAAGGAGCCTTCATCATCAAACTCCTTATCGTGCTTCCTTTCAAGATATCCGTTGATGTCTTTATCAATGATCTCATATCGATGATCTAGAAAGGAATCCTCTTCTTCCTCATGATCCTCCTTATGCTTAATGATGTCTTCCTTTTGGAAATAAATATCTAATGTTGGGAAAGCTTGGTCCTTAGTTTGAGAATGCTCCAGAAACTTATCAATGAATGTTTCAATTGATGTGATACTCCTAAGATTACAATTATACAACTATGATTCATGACGTTGAAGGGACGTTATGAACAGAATTATGAGCACATCATGATGAACCACATCATCTTTTATGGTATATGTATAAAATCTTGTCACATGATAAATAACAGAAGATGGATCACCATCAAATTTGGGCACCCTGAGTATTGTTCATAAGGTGACACGGTTCGGGTACCCAAGAATGCTAACTATGTCCAAGGCAAGGATTTTATTAAAGTAAGACATCCTATTAGGTTACACATTTCAATCATGTAGGAGTCGCAAGGGTGAATTCAAAGATTCCTTGAGAGATGTTTGCTTCATCTAATCTAGACTCATTCCAGGATCTTTTAAAGTGACTTGGCTTGTAAAAATGTTCAAGCGTAAAAGATAAAACTTAAACCAACATAATAAAAACCATGCCTATTATAAACATGTTGTTATAACCATTGAATGGTCCACCATACTATGTACATTGAACCATATACTTCCACCAATCACGTAGTTATTTATGGCAGAGTTTTCAGCCTTCACTGGCAGAATATTTATTAGATGCCATGTGGCGCCATTTCACTAGCCCGTGTTTCATGCACCTATTGGTACACTTGTGCTTGCCTCAATGCCCACTCACATGCTACATGTTAGCTTAGGATATCTCCATGTGTCATCTCCATAGTATGCCATGTGTTAGATTTAGGATGTGCCACTTGTCAACTTTAGGGCATGACATGTCACCCTTAACTTTGACTTGACTTTGATTTTTTGTCTGTTGTCGCAAAACTTCAAACTGTAATAACTTTCACATACGAATTTGAATTGATGTGATTCGAATTGCATTGGAGTCGGTTTTCCGATCTCCACACCATGATGTTATTTCCATAAAATTTTGGAGACTCTAAATTTAACACCTTTTTAGGATCCTCTTGAATGAATCCTCCCCACTTAGAGGCTTTTGGAACTCCAAAAGGTTATTAATCAGATACTAAGTGTGGGATCTACCTTCCCACTTGTACAGTGTTTGTCCACCCTATTTTTTGTACCCTACTTGTTATAGGCCATTTTGTCACATCTAGTCAATAGGCCTTCAACTTGATCAATCAACATCCTTTGACCTCCTTCTCATCGTCCTTGCAAAAAGCCCTAAACATGACTCATCCTAAACCCCGAGTTTCTGCCTGAAAGCACCTTGTTTCAGTCATTTTAAGGATGAGCTCTCGCTGAAATCCTACTGGACAACGTTGACAACCAGGTTGCTCCACTGTGGACTGCGTTGATCACCTACAGGTTGCTTCACTATGCACCCACGTTGGTTCTAGAAATTCGGGTAAAGGAGAGAGAATCTCGAACCCTCTTCTTCTAGAAGCTTCCAAGATTTGTTGTAACCATTTACCTCAAATAAAATTCTCGAATCCTATCCTATCCTACCTTATATTTTTCGTCCCTTATCCCTTGACTTCATCCTCCCATCAAGAGTGGATCTCAAGCCCTAATTGGTAAATGGATAAGAATTCATGAACTACCTCCTTCACCTATATATTTATTGACATCCATAGGTAAGGGGATGGATTTTGGAGAGTGATTCTACCCTTATGTTGTTTTTGTGAGGGATATATTTCCATGCATTAGGGTGATTATAGGTGCACTTTGTGACAAGGAAAGGATAAGTCAATTTGGAGGAGCTCTTTTATAGGATCAACACCTATTTTTGGTTGTAACTCACTCCGTTTCTATTAATGCCAAGAGTTCCTTTTATTCCTATATATGATGTTATGGTTTCATATATTTCAATACCATGTTGATCTATTGAATAAAGTAATTAGATGATGCTACATAGATTATGTGGATTGTTGGCTTGTGTTATCTGACTCTGGAGGTTCTAATAATAACAATTAGAGCTAGTATTAGAGCATTCAAGCCAAGGAAGGATTGAAGCATACAACAGATTCCAGGTAGGCTTCATCCCATTATCTATTTACTTTAAGGAAAACATTAGTCCCTTTGCCTTTCCGTTGTTCTAGGTCAATCCACCGGGCCTAGGGAAGATACTTCTGTCCGCAGTCGTATATTCTGCGTAATAAATTTGGCAACCATACTAGGGAACGGTGTATTCCCTTGGTGGTTACTTTATCCATTGTGCTTGTCTTACCTCTTCTCTAGACCTTTACTATATTATTGAGTCAAGAACAAACCTAGGAAGACATTTCATTGAGTCTCAATTGCAATCCTTGTGTCAGAACTTTACATCCCTAAACCAATGCACCCTCTGGTCCTCTGACGAAGCATTGCACCCCAGTTGAGCCCTCTTTGTCCCTGCTTTGCATAACATTGGTGCCTCCTTCGCACCTGCATTGGTCCTTATTCATGCACAAGTTTGTCTTTGCCTTGATTTTCTCTCTGATCAATGTTGTTCCAACTGCTCTTCTTTGTGTCTTTGAGTGTCTTGTGGTCCTTCTGAAGCCTCCATTTGGTTTGATTTTGTTTTAATACATTTGGTAAAGATTTGTTTGAAGAATTTCCTTTGTTCTTATCATTAGGTTGTTTGAAAACTGATTATGTTTGATCATTGAGTTCTTAGATGAATTGTTGTTCTAGTCATCATTTTGAAAAGCTTGTTTGAATCAGTGATTAGACTTTGCATCTTAGTTTTCTTCATTCTCAAAAACTAAGTGACTTGAAAAGAAAAATCTTTGCATTTGCATCTAGGGTTTTGTGTGTGAAATTGGAATTCCCTAGTGTGAACTTGCATGTTTTTTCTTTCATTTTTGCAAAACCTTTACCCCCTGAATGAAGTGTTAATCACCTTTGAGTTTCACATCTTTTAATTTTTTAAATTTTCACCCAATTTCAGTTTGAGTCCTCTCTTCATGAAATCTCAGATTACGTTTTATTTCATTGAAATCCTCTTGTGTTTGTTTTGAAGACTTCTCTTGCATAGATCACATTTGCATAGTTAGAATTATCATTTTCACAGTAGGAAAGGAAATTTCGCATAGATTACATTGCATAGTTTTCATGGGAATCATGTAGAGATTACATTGCATGGTTTGGATTCTTTTAATGCTTTGAATTGAATTGGAATAGTGAAATTGAAAGGTAAATTTAGGAAGCTCTTTTTTGCTGCATATTTGATTGTTGCATCTTTGTTTGCATCTCTTCCCTACACTAGATAACTTTCATCGAAAATGAAAGTAGTTCTTTTTTTCATATTGATTGCATTATAGGTGTGTTCTGGAGACATCGAGTTTTGAGCCTTGAAATCAAAACATAATTCAAGATGAACTCTAAAATTCACCTCAATTAACCTAAGGAACATATTAAAATTAACGACACACTTAGAGGCCTAGGCTAGTGACGTGTTCCAACATCGTTAAATGTAGGAGTTGTTGTTTTTTACCAGTGTTGTATCCCGGGGGTGAAATCTCGTTCCACGTACGTGAGTGTATAGGATAGTTCTCCACGTACCTTTAGGTATATTGGACAATGCTCCACGCACGTAAATTATATGGGAATGCTCTCATTGAACGATTACGCATTAGACAACACTACTACAAACTGCACTTCCACATATCGTCGAGTATATTTTGGAAGTCCCCTATAGGTTGCTATCTATCCATAGGTAACTGAGTCGGTCGCCTTGTACACTGTGATACACCAAACACAACATTTGGGGTGATTTCCTGCACATATGTTAAGTCCTTGGTTCTCCAAGGTGTATATTGAAGTTCATGGTTGTTTGGTAAACCTTTTTCCTAGTTTACCCCTTTGTTTTATCTTATATTGTTAATTTCTAAAATCAATTAATTGATCGCAAAACAACATCCTTACTATGGAACAACTCCTTAGTAGATCTTAGGTTGAGACTAATGGAAACATTTCCCAAGTCCACCAGTCAAGGAAACCCTTATGATGGGAATCTTGGTCCTTTTCCTTCTTTTGGAAATACTGGTGCTCCTTAAATGGCAACATTGACCCTTCCTGGATTCATCATCGGTTTGCTAGTTTGGTTGTTTTTGACCGCTATGGTTCTGAATGTCCAAACTGGACCTCAACCAAGTTCTCCTCCACCCGAACAATATCAACCTCAAGTTTATCCTAAAGTTGACCCTTTTCCTTCTTCGTCTATTGTTTCTTCATCTCTTTCTTCCTCCTCGCTTGGTGAAAGTATTGATTCTAGTAACCAGGAAGCTAAGAATAAGAAGAAAGTGAAGAAGAAGAATAAGAAGCAAAATAAGAAGGGGGAAAACCAAGCAACCATTTCTACCGATGCAACTAGTATTGATGAACCTTCCAATCATCCCCGCAAAGTTAAATTCCCTTGCATGTTATCTAAGGGTGACGACCTTCTTAGAGATTTTCCTCGTATTCCCAAGATATTAGAAGTGTGGTCTACAGACTCACATCAGCCTTTGTCATTAGCTTCTGGAGATCATGCTGGTGATAAACCCTCAACTAGTGATAGTAAAGTCCATGGGAAAAAGGGTAAAGTCAATTTTCCTTGTAAGTTATGGTGAATGGAATCATCCTATCCACCTTTTTCCCTATATGGATGAAGCCTCAAAAGTGTTGGAAAACCTTACAACTTCTCAACCTCGTCTTCTAGTTGGTTATCGAAAGCTTTCTCCCAATCCTCCACTAATTGATGAAATGATTGATCAGAATCCATCTCCAATCAATCCCACTATCTCTAAGCATGAACCCCATGAGTTTGTTTCCGACCAACCATTGGTTGAGGAAATGGTTGACTCAATTCCACCTCTAGTTGATCGTACCTTTCCCATAGAGAGTGAAGTTAATACCACTCAGGTTCTTCTCGATTCTTCAAATTCTAATGAACTAGGGGGAAATCCTCACGTTCCCATATCACAGGGGGGTAATCCTCCCATTCCCATAGTACAAGGGAGCAACTCTGCCATTCCCATAGCACAAGGGGGAAGTTCTCTTGTTCCCATGACACCCACTCTAAGTGGTCTAGTCAACTCCTTTGATTTGAGTTGTCTAGAAGGATATCGTCTTCTTCCTTACATGCCCTTCCAGATCATAATACAAGCTTATAATGTGTTCGTACCTAGCACAATCATAGATGAAGTCACATATATTAGTATTTTGTCCTCAACTACTAGGCAAGCTTTAGGTTCTCTGCAACTTATGCCCGTTACCCAGAATTTGTTGGCTTTTAACAAAGGAACGAGTCAACCATTAGCGATCGTTCCTAAGTTGCGTATTACTTTGGGAAGAAAAATTGTTTATATCGATGTGATGGTAGTCCAAGCCCATTTGAATTTTAGTTTACTCCTTGGGTGTGACTATGTGTATGTCATGGGAGATCTTGTCTCTTCTCTCTTTTGTGTGATGTGTTTCATGCATGAAGGAAGAATCATGACCATTGACCAGCTTTCATTCATTGGTCCTAATTTGACTCTGAATCAACCAACATCCTTAAATGGCCTTTATATGTAAGTGGTATCCCCCCACCACAGGTTAATTATGTGGCAACCTATTCCATGCCCGCGTCTACTGATGATCTAGTGCATCATTTACTAGGGGAATTTGAGTATGATATTTCCATTGGATATTTTGATACCTTCCATAGCATTTTTCTCCCATCTAATGATAACCTCTTGGAATCCATGGCCTTCTGCAGGTCAGGATCAAGGTGACGGAGCAAAGTTCCTATTCTTGTGTCAAGCTCCTCAAAAAATGAAACAAGGTGTCGGAGTAGAGTTCCTTGTCTTATGTCAAGCTCCTTAAAAAATAAATCAAAGTCCCCAGAGTAGAGTTCCTTGTCTTTTGTCAAGCTCCTTAAAAAAATGAAAGAAGGTCCTTTGAGCTTAATTCTTTTCAAATGTCAAGCTCATTAAAAAATGAAATAGATCCCCTTCCAATTCAAGTCTTTGATTAGATCTCATAAATTCCCAGTCGAGTATTTCACTTGATCTCGCAAATGAACCTTCATTCCATCTACCTGTTAGTAACTGATAGTCTACTTAGGTGAAATAAATGAAGTTTGAGGGGCATGTACCTCGAATTGAGTCATTATTCCAGGGGCATGCAAACTTATTTTAAGCATAGTTTTTCCTCTGTTTCAAGCTTGTGTAAAAATGAAATCAATTTCAATCATAGTTTCCCATGTTTCAAGATTTTGTAAAAATGAAACCATTCTCATCCTACTCTTGTGATTTCCATTTTTATAGCAACCTGATTTTTCCAAATGGGCCTTGGCTTTCTCTTTCCATCCTCACCATTTTCTTGGTCGATCATACAATGTCACTTGGTTGTTTTAGCCTTTCTTGAGGAACCATTGCGATGGTATTCTTAGTTAGACTCTTAACCTTTATATGTTTTGAACAGTTCCATCATGATCGCAACCAGTTTCTATCCTTTAATACCACTCATTCCTTCGAGAGGAGTTCGCTTTCAGATCTTTTGCGACTCCCAAAATATGAAAAGATTGTCGAGCACTTGTCATTCCGAACTCATTAAAGTATATGAAAAGGCATCTACTCAGTACAGGTTTAACCATTTTCCGGAATGAGATAGACTAACTAGATAATTTGAATTTTAGGCCTTTTTAGGATCATCCCATATCATCACCCTACAAGCATTAACTTTGAGGTTCAATTAAGTACAAGGGCTTCGTTCTTCCAATGGAGTTTCTAGAAGAGGATCTATATTGTCGTTATAATAATTACCTCTTCAAATATGGAACCAAGGAGGCAGAATTGCTTCCTCCCCTAAAACGATGCCAAAAATCTTACCACACAATCTAACAGGGCCCTAAGAAGGAACAACTACTAGATTAAGTGAAAACAATGGGAAAATTACCCACTATCACCTCAATCAAGGTTCCCTTATCTTTATGGAATTTAACTATTGGGAGGAGTCCTAGTATAAGGGGAATCACTTAAGATGGTTAGATCAATGATTCAGGTATGAAGTGATTCTGCCAAGCCCATTCAAGGAGAGACACAATAATGGATGAATGCTTCAATGAAGCTAACATGCTGTCCAATAAAATCTTTAAGGTGAAGACATCATGACCTAGGGTTTTAGATATAATGATGGTAATAGGTATTCCTAAGGTCAAGACTCTAGAAGGTGAGATAGGACCTCTCAAAGAAGATTTATGTGATGACTCAAGACACTTCTAAAGGCTCTTCATTCTCTTTGAGAGACCTAGGAAAGACTTGCATTAGACCAAGGGTTTTATGAATAAGCATAGGAAGAAATGATTCCAAGGAACTCACTAGGTCAAGGAAAGGGAGGAGAAAGGGTTTCTTATGATTTATTTCAATGAATACGAAGCTCATAAAACATTTGATGAAACTTGAGTGGATTCCCACCAAACTTGGAGAATAGGTAGCTTAGACCTTACCATTAGGAGATCGAAATTGAGAAGGCCGACCGAAATTTAGGAGGAGAAAATATGGAGAAAGAGGAGTTTGATCACCAAAATCCCTGCACTAGTGCCTATTCCTTTAGGCTATGAAGTCCTCGATGTGTTAGATTGGAAAATTTATCCTCAAGGAGGTCAAAAGTTGATGCCCTAGCTACCAACCTTCAACAATTACCTACTATTAGAATATGGAATTTCATGAAGAAAAATAACATTTCATCACTAGGACCATTCATTGTATGTTATATCATGAGTAACATATACAAGAGCCAACCAAATAGTTTCCAAAAATTTCTTCAACAAAGTTAGGGAACAATAACATTCACATTTGTTGCAAAAATTACATACATTAGACATTTTCAAGAGAAATATTTCGTCAACAAAATAACTTACAAGATAATCATGCAATATATCCATCCATATTCAAGAAGTAGCTCCAAGACAAGATAAAAAAATTAGCTCCAAATATCATAGTGCATCCAAGATACCCAAATAACTTCCAAATAAAATGTGTGAGTTCTTTACAAGAGAAGAATCCAAGTGATGATGATGAGTTCTCACAAATGAGACTCACTTCTATTTATCTGAGTCTCTCTAAATCGAATTAGCCTAATGAGCCCCCAAAATTATAAAATAATGTGCTAAGAATAAGCCTTGGTCACAAGTCAACCAAGTAGTTATCACAAGCTATGAATAATCCATCCATATGCAATCCGAGTTGATGATGTAGGGTTGTTGGAGGGCCACATTGAGTCTTCTAAGTGCCATGATTAGAGAGAGAATAAATATGAATTAGGGGATGGGCCCTTGAGCCAAGGGATCAAAAATATGCTCAAAAATTAAATTTATTAACATCTCCAAAAACCAACACCAAATCATATATATCATTGTTCTGATTCCAGTGATGCTTGAATCACCTCAATCTGACACTGTATGAGGAAGTTATCACATTCTGAAGTTTCTTGAAAACAACTAAAAATTCAACTTACAAGGTTGATTGTGTAGTGTATGGATGCCACATGGAATTTTGTATGATGATGTGATGTTGATGTCATATGTTGACTGGGAAGTGCGGGAGCCAATCAAAATTTGACATGTGGACCAGTCGTACATGGACACTCGGTGCAAAATTATTGGTTGAAGGCTTTTTGGGATGGTCCAATCACGGAGTGACAGGTGGCCCAATCCCAAGGCTCCACGTGGCACTCTAGATGAGGCCAAAATTTTGTTCAATGGACCGACAAATATCCAAAGGATTCGAACTCCAGGCCTCATGCCTAGCAATTTTTCATTGCACCATTAGACCACATGCGGTTCTTGTTAAATGAGGGTGGCACATTTATATTTAAGGACATATGGTTTTGTCGTTGGGGGGAGAGTCGGGATGGTGAGCGCACCTGACCAACCCAGGCCTAGGTTATATCCCGTGACCAACAATGAAGTGTTGGGAAGGGTGGGGCACTTGGCACCCTGCCCACACCCTAGCCCTAGGTTTCATTATGGTTATGGTGACCACGAGCGGAGGTTATGACAGGGGAGCGGGAGAAGGGTGTGACAATTAAGTGTTGCCCCGCGGTTATGTTGAGAGATGTGACCACTAATGGGTAGAGATTTTGGGTGCGTCGCACCCTACCCGTGATTAGGCCCAAGCCATATGTGACCACACGACCAAGAGCACAATGTTTGGAAGGGGCCTAAGGTCCACAAATAAGAAAACAAAAATGCCAAACCCACCAAAGGATGGGAATTGAACCCGAGACCTCCGAGATTTCAACTGAGAAACAAACCAATAGACAAACGAACCATTTTGTTTCCAATTTTGCAGAGGAATTAGTTTTGTAGAGGGTTTTGTACGCATATTGAAGAAGGACGCCTATCTTGGCCATTTTTTAGCCTTTTTGAGCCCAAGAAGAGCCTACACAATGGTTTTTGGGCATTCTAGATGCAATGGCAGTGTTATTTTTGCAAGTTGAGCATTGTATGTTGATGTATTTGAACATTTAAGCATATAATAAAAAGGGACACCATTGGAAGCTGGACCCAGAGAGGTAGCCCACGAGGGGTGAACTCCGTCATCAATTTGTTGTGTTTTGATGCTGCTTATTATCCAATTTGACTATTAAAAATATGCAAAATTTACTTTAGTTTGTGTGATTTTGCGATCATGATCCATTGCCTAAAAGACATAAACTAACTTGCAAAACATTTCATGAAACCTTCATTTTTAATTTCAGGTCAATTTGGTATCAGAGCATGGTTTTTGTGAAGGTTTGACATAATTTGTAAGTTTTTTTTTGAATGATTACAAGGTCTAAATTGAGAAGAGGAGAAGGATTACTTGAAGAACCAAACCCTCAAATTGGCTCAAGGAGGCCACACACTCCATAAGTCACGACACATGAATAAGGACAAGGACCAACGTTGATGTTTGAGGATGAGAGAGCTTTTAGAAAGGCTTTCTATGATATGACTGAGATGGTGAAAGTATTATACAATGAGAGAACCACAAGCTTTCAAGGAGAAAGTTATAATAAATAAAAAGGTAACGGTGGTAATGGAAGTAAGCCTCCATCTCCACCTCCTCCTTCACCTCCATCTACGCTTCCATTCTCACCTCATTTTTCACCTCCTTCATCTCATAGACCTACTTCTCCTCCATCTCCAAAAGGACATGCTAAGTATCATTTGATTAAGCTTAATGTCAAGTTTGAATTGCCTATGTACAATTGGGAACTAAATGCTGAAAAGTTGGATAATTGGATTCATCAAATTGAAGTATATTGCAGGATTCAAAAGATTGATGATGATTTCACAAAGATCCATTCTTCTCTTCACTTGGAAGGTGCAACCCTCCTCTAGTGGGAGGCTAGAACTCAAGAAGATTTGAAGAAAAGTGGTAAAATTATCTATTCTTGGAATGATTTTATAGTTTCATTAAGAAGGAAATTTTATCCATTAGCATACATGCAAAATGAAATTATGGATTTGGCAAAATTTCAGACAAGCTAAAGGTCAGAGTGTCCAAAGTTGCACATGAATTTAGAAGAAGAACTTTAATATTGGGTGTTGATTTGAATTCACAAGATACTCTCCTTAAGTATAAGTGGATTACATATTTATTTAAGACATATTATACTTATTTTTAATCCCACAAATCTAGATAAAGTATGTGTTCAGGCAACTCATTTAGAATCAAGAGGCAGGAATGTTCCTCAAGATTCCAACAAGAAACCTTTTAAATCTGAAGACAAAGGAAAAGGGAAGTTTAAAGGCAAAGGAAAAAATAAATATATTGTTAAGAAAGAGGGAGAGAAACTTACCTGTAAACAATGTTCAAAATATGGCCATGATGAAGACCACCATTGGAAATTACATCCAGAATTGAGACTGTTAGAGTCGGTCTAGTTATCCCTCCGTCAGAGATCAAAGCTCTTTTGCATTTCATGTTTAGGTGTCCCATCCGTTTTGATCAGTTGCATTTCGTTAGGCATGCCATAACTCTAATGGGGCGGTTTGTGTCACTCATTCCCCTCGTGCTTGGCACTGCTGGTTCAGGTCTATTCATTAAAATATTTTTTCAAAGGTCATTTACAATCATGTTTTAATTTTTTAGGTCTTAGGTCTAGGGTTGAGTCAATTTTGTCTTGAAAAGTCTTAGAAGACCAGCAGGCCAGAGGGATGTCCTCGATAGATCATCACTTCAATAGTTTTCATCATTGTGCAGCTGAATAAGGACTTCTCTTCAAAACTCTGTTTTGAAGATAAGTCGCCACCTCATTTTTGTAAAAATTGTAAAAATTTTCAGTTCTTCAATTGTTCAAGTGCAGCCTTGGTCTCCTTTGCCAGAGTATATCAGAGCTATCCCTGCAAAAATTATCAGAGAAAATCATTATTTCAACCAATTTTAAAGGGGAAACCAAAAAGGTCAGAGCCTATTAATTTTGAAAAAGTGTCAACAACCAAACATAAGAAAATGGGTTTTCATTAAGCAAAAATTAAGAAGGAGGCTATATCAAGTCATTTCTCCTCATTTGCAACCCATTCCACATTTTGAGAGCCAAGAGCATCGTTCAAAGGCGATTTTGCAAGTTCGTGAGCAGTTTGGGTCAGTTCCAGGGCGCGCGGCGCATCAGACAACAATTTCTAGTGTATTTTAACACGCGCACGGCGCATCCAGAGCGCGCGGTGCATTGGGTGAGGCACGCGGCGCATTCAAGTTCATGCTCAGACTTGCCTAAAAATCAATCAAAAAACCTCTCCTCACGTATCAATTCGCAGGTAGGCCTACACTCATGGCTTGTTATTGGTTTTTGGATGGTTTATATAAAGAAATTATGATAAATTTGTCATGAAAACCAAGTGTAAAAACCTTCCATGTCCATCAAGGTTGCTGTAAGGATCTAAATGCCAAGTTTGCTGTAGGGTTTTCAAAATACATGTTGCCAAGGTTTCTTATTTCCCTTGTTTCCCATTTCCTATATTCCCCAATATTTTTCCCAATAATTCCTCATCAAACCCTACACCTTCCTCTCTCAAAATCCTAAACCCTCCTTTCTACTACAACCATATAATGCCTACCTTATTTCAAAACCCTAAAAAATTTCAAAATTCCCATGCCCTTTCCCTTCTCTTTACCATTTTCCCATTTTCCTAATGTTTTCATTTTCCCCATTTCCCTAATCTTTTCCCCTCCTAACAATTTCCTCGTACATTTATGTCCCCTTGGTCACAACATTTTGATAAAAAGACAAAAAAGTCAACAGTCAAATTTTGGCACACAGTTCTATATCATCATACATAAATATTCCATCTGTCTTGTTTTCAAAAGAACATGTCAGAGACCGAGTCCGAATATGAGCAGGAGTATGATAGTGACTCTACACCGGAGGTCAATGTGCCTAATGTGCCACGGAGGTATCACAAAGGTGGCAAGAGTGGACAGCATGTTAGGGAGGAGCCTACTTCTTTGGCTCAATTGCAAGATTGCCCACTTGCAATGGATTGTTTTCGGCGCCAATCATGCTACCGATATTGTGAGATCATTTCACAAACTCAACATCATCGGGAACTGGTCCGTCTATTTGTCCTTAACTTACAGGATGGTCATGTAAACCTTGCCGGAGTGGATTTCACTTTGTCACCCGACACTATTGCTTAGGCCACCGGGATACCAAATGTGGGGGAGGAATGGAGTAAACACCAGATGCTGGACAGGTATTACTATGAGCCATATATCAAGCCCGGATATATCAGACAATTGAGCGTAGCCTTTCCTTTCAGATACCTGAAAGATGAGTTTGCACCGTTGATGAAACTCATCATTCGGTATTTCAGCTGTGAGGGCAGATTCTCACGTCTTTATGCGTACCATGTTTGTTTGTTGATGCATTTCACACGGGTACGTATGATGAACATTCCATTTTTCATGTGTCGAAAC
>APFE031047717.1:0-20277 GCA_000404065.3 Pinus taeda | reverse complement strand
ACATCATTTGTGAATAAAAATGTATTGCATGCTTTATCATTCACATCTTTCTCGCTCCCCATGTGTGTTTAACACACACAAATACCAAAGCCTTGTCATTTTTCTTTCCTTGGTTAATATATTGCATCATTGTGTTTGATAGTTAATTCATTATTATTCTATGCTAATAAATCTCTATCAAATAGTAGAGAATGATGACTTGGCTGTTTTAGAAATATATAATATGAAATAATTAACAATTCACAAGGTTATTTCGATTCTCATCTTTCTATTTCACTTCTTTAGAGAAAACTATATTTTCAAATACCAACTCAACTTAAACCAAACTAAAATAGAGAATCCTAGTTATAAAGATGTTTCTCACTCCATACCTTATACTAACATTATTTTTTTGAATTATACTTGAATTTCATTGATAATAACTTGGATTTATATCTTTCTTTTAGCACCAAATTGAATTCATGGTAAAAATATGAATATCATATTAAATATGACCTATATATGATTCAAATAATATCACCTTTTAGTCTGAGCATGTGGCAGAGTAATTTCTGAGGTGTGAAGTTCTATTAGAGGCATTGTTTGTTTATTTGTTTTGGTTAGGAAATGGTTTTCTCTTGCTTTTATGTGACTTTCAATTTATCATATCTAGCATGTTGAGAAATGGGAAAGAATAATGTGTGACATTTATCTTGCAGAAATTGATGTTCAATGAAATGATAAAGAGTTTAACCAAGCTACAATCCTCTTTGGTAAAGGTAGAGGGACATCTTAAAAGGTTACCTAAGAATACACCATATACATAGTTTGAACATAAGTAATATATGGCTTTTTCATTCGCAGATATGTTCTTTTTTCTATTCAAGATATCATGACAAGATAAATATTGATATTGTAGAAATTGTTAGAGGACCTCATTGAGTTCAATTTTTTTGATGTTCTACTTGATTGATACATTCTCATGACATGAAGGCTTTAAATACGAATTAATATGTTACTAAAACAAATTATATTCAAATTTTATACATATAAAAGATAAAAACAAATGTCAATTCCTTCATTTGATTGTTACTTGACCCTGATGTGGGCAGGTTAGATGAAATGTGATTGGAAAAAGGATGGGGAGACAATATAGAGATCATGTCTTGGATATGATTCATTTGTTGTTGGAGATCCTTCACGTACTTCAACCATCGATTTTGAAAATGTTTCTAGTAAGTATTCCTATGGTTTTTAATATTGTGACTCTTTTGCCTCATGGTTATTTTAGGCAAGCAAATGTTTTAGGAATGCGCGATAAGATATCGATGGATAGGTAATCAATTTTTTTATAATTGCAATGTTCATTCCATGATATTCTCTCTTTATTATCTAATTGTATTTTGAACGTTTATTTCAATTTTTCTTTAAACAACAACCAAAGCTTGAAGATGAAATTAATATTACACAATATTGATTAAAAACCTTTTAACTATTTTGCATTGAAAGATTTTCATGATTATTAGAAAAGTTTACTTTCATGTTTCTATTTGAGAACATGTTGTTTATATATTTGACCAAGTCCATGCATTAGACAACAAATTGTTGTTGCGAATAAAATGACAAGGATTATACATCATACCTCAGATTATTTGTTTTAACACGTTATTTACAGCTTGAGCTTTTTAGCATGTAAGTTAGTTGGCATGATTGTGCCTAAGCTTTCCCTGAAGATTGAATACTAAGTTACTAAGGTGTTCTTTTCTATGGTGACTTTAATTTGTTTATATAGGTCATCTGGCCACATAGTGGCCACTATTGCTCAACTGGATAAAACTTTTTCAAGTTTCTTGCTCTTATGGGAAAGAATGGCTTTAACATTGTTGATGTTGAGGTACATGTAATATAAATCCTTTATAGTCTACTTTCATTTATATTCTACTATTCATCATCTTTCATGTCTTACACTTTGCATTCTAGGTTCTTTTGTTTTCAGAAAAGGAATTCAGTATTGATGGTAAGCAGCATGATTTGAAGAAAGAGGAGAACACTAACACTGGAGCGACAAATGCAAAAAAAGAGAGAAGAGAACCGGTGTAGTAGTACCCTTGAAGCCAATATCTCACATAAGACACACACATAGAAACTGATATTCAAGTCTTCATAGTTGGTGAATTCACCTGCAATGACTTGACAACACAATGATAATGTTTTATAGTGATGAAACAACATTTCATGTGTAAATTGTAGTCCAACCAATGTTAAGTTGGAAACTCATATTGTGAAACTCGACATTTCATATAATCTAATTTTTGTGGTTGAAATTATTTATAGTTGCACTTGATATTGTTTAGTATTTTAACTAACATATGTAATTTTAATTTTCATATTAGATGAACCAATTCACATTATATGATGTGTTTTTAATTTAGTCACAAAATCATACTAATTAATTTATGTTGATTAATAATGAACACATAAAATCAATCTAAAACTACTAAATTAGTAGTTTATATTGATTAATGATGAACACAAATAAAATGAATATACGGCTAAATTAGTCATTTATAATGATTACTAATGAAAATAAATGAAATAAATATAAACTACTAAATTAATCATTTATATAATAAATATGAAACTACCCAAAAAATATAAATGACTAGTGCAAATGGTTAATTTTTCATTACAAATGACAACTAAATTTTGCATATATTCGATTATTAGTAGCTAATCAACAATATCTTATAACAAGACAAAAATTTAGCCATATTTCTTTGGTCATTAATTTGTTTCAAACAACAACTAAAATTTGCATATATATGACTATTAGTAACTAATTTACAGTATCTTATAATACGACCAACATTTGGTCATATTTCTTTGGTCATTAATTGGTTTTCTCATATGATCATATAGTAATATATTTTATTGTATATTTGGTCATTTATTGTGGCAGTTAATGACTAAATCAATAACTAAATTAATGACCAAATTTATGACTAAATATATTGCTAGATGATGAAATTGAGACAATCAATTAATGACAAAGCTAAAAATGACTAAAAGTTGGTCGCGTTATAAGACACTGTAAACTAGCTACTATTGGTCACTGACTGAAAAATAGTCATTTATATGCAAATTTTAGTCATTGTTTTAGTAACTAATTAGTCATTTTGTACTAGTGAGTAGAGAGAGAAATTTCACATGCCATCATAGGAGCCTAGGTTTTCTTTATCCAAGTCTCCATAGATTTGGGAGAAGGCCACATAGCAATAAATTTTCCAATAAGATCCCTTTCAGAATATATCAGAGAAGTCCGCCTAGCACCATCAGGTAAGGAGTCTTCGGTGACCTCTGTATTATTCTTGACGAATTTGGTGGGCATGAATGTTGCAGGACAAGGATGCTTCAGGAGGGAGGTCACATAAAATGGAAGGTAAATTCAACATCCAGAGGAGGAGGGGGGAGGCCCCTTTTGTAGACACCATATGAAAGGTAGCAAGTTCAAATTTGATCCCGCGAGAAGCTTAGCATAGAGCCCTTTCCTAAAGTGTGACATAATAAATCACATCCCATTGTTGCCACTATAACTTGTTTGCATTATTATTATTCTAACCCCTTGGCGTTGTGAGTCTCAACCACTCATATTGTATTTATGGGAAAAATAAGGAATATTATTTATGTTATTAATAATTTTTAAATACCACCTGTTAACGCTGTTTTGAATAGAAAAGAAATGATTTGTAACAAGTGCCCTTCATCCCAAAAAGGATTGTTATCATTCTAAAGATGATAAAATTAAAGTTAAGAATTTTTCAACTTTTAATTGCATTTAAATGTTTTAACCATCGGAATTTTTTTTTTTTTAATTACATTTTATTTTTTAATATATAAAGAGAATTATTACTACTTAATAACAGGACAATTGCCAACCACATGCAATAATTAACATTGAAATACTTTTTAATTATTAAAATTTTTTTAAAGTACTCTACATTAAACACTTAATAAATAGTACATCGCCCTTTTATATATACCATATATAACCTATGAATTGTTTTAATATCTATATATAAATAAAAATATTTTATAATTTATATATTAAAATATTTAATATTTTTATTAATTTATACCATAAAATATTAGTTTTATTATATATTGAATAGTAATTTTATTATTAATGTTGTTATTATGTTAAGTTTATATTAAATATGAAAATAAATATCTATTTTAAAAATCCTTTCAACACAACTATTTTTTAAAACAAAATTTTAATACTTAAAACATCTTTCCTAGTGTCTTAACAATTAATGTTCTTTTACCGAGTTATTCATGGCGGGTCAGGAATTACGTCAAGGTTGTTCTCTATCACCGCTATCATTCATTCTTATCACGGATGTGATCAGTCAAAAGATCCATCTTGCTAAATCAAGTGGCACTTTTAGGGGCATTCAGATATGTCCTGAGGTTTGCGTCACTCACTTACTTTTCGTTGATGATATTTTGACTTTTGGCATGTTGTGGTTGTCACAATGAGAAACTATATTTCACTTATTCTAACAGTATGGTCTTGCATCTGGTTTGAATGCAAATGGAAAAACTTTTGTGCTCTTATATTCATTTGGTCACACAAATGAGATAAATATTATTGTTACTACATTTCGGGTTGACTCCAAACCCCTTCTAGATGGTTTTACATACTTGGGCTACAGATTGAGGCCTAATAACTACTGTTTCCAAGACTAGTCTCGGCTACTCTAGAAATTTCATAACAAGCTGACGAAATTGACTCATCAAACTCTATCTCTGGGTGGTCACTTCATCTTGGTACAATTTGTACTCCAATAGTTGGCCATCTATTGGATGCACTTATTTACCTTGATTGCCCATGCTATTACTAAAATACAGTCGATAATGGCTCACTTCTTATGGTCTAGTTCTGTGGGAGATGGTAAGTTTTACCTGGTTAAATGGGCCGACATAGCCAGGCATCGTCGCCTTGATGGGTGGGGTGCTCTCAACACAAATATTTTTGCAAATCCCTTATTATAAAGTCTATGTGGAGAGCCCTCTCCAGCACTGGCATATTACATCAGATCTTTCATTTCAAATGCTTAAAATAAAAACCTATCTTTGACTGGATCCGCAGGGGTGAAATAGGTATCATAGGTGGATTGTATATATGGTGCAGTTTCTAGAAATCCAAACATTTGTTCCTTCATCGTATTAAGTGGACCTTTGAGGGCGGAAACAAGATCATGATTAGAAGGGACAATATATTGGGTGTGTATGCAGATTCTTGTCCCAAGGGACATTGATTAGAGACAATTCATTAGCGTGGTTTGTTGCTATTGGCACAAATTATATCAAAATGGCAGGGACCATTTCCAATTTAGCAAGATGCTTCACAGATTGGATTGACGGGGAATTTGGCCCAACAATGGTATCACTTTGTCCAATGTCTGAGAAATGTTGGTCTTTGCCACTGTTGTGGTAGTGACTCCCTCACTTGGGGGGGCAAGCTCCTACAACACTCGGTCGTAGTATCTGACTATTATTTTTTTTTCACATGTTAATACCTCTTACTCTCCTCAGTCCTAGTTTCTCCCTATCTGGAAATCCCGCGCTCCTCTCAAAATTATACTTTTCTGTTGGTTGGTTTGGAGAAATTGTATCCTTACTTGGGACAACTTATGTAAATGGGGATTGATTGGACCAGGCTACTACATTATGTGCCATGAGGGGGCGAAATTGGTAATCCATATTCCATTCACTATAAAACTACTTTACACATTTGGTTTATTTTATTGTCTTTTTGCAGGTTACCCTCCACCACATTTTTGTCTATCGAACATTGCCTGAGATTGGGAGAATCTGGGATGGGTATTCAGACCTACATACCACTGTTCAATTTCTGGGAGATTCGAAAAGCCCACAACCACTACATTTTCTGAGGGGTGTCAACTAACACTCACTCCATTTTTTCAAAGGTCCTCTCATGGCTGGACTATATGTCTCCCCGATGTGTGGACATTCAGGACATGTCCAAAAGGTTTACTTTGCCACACATTGCTTTATCGACTGGATATTTTGATGTTGTTTCCCAGCAAGGTCTGTGTGATGCGGGGCTTGGCTCTGGATTGATGCACTCTCATATTACAAGCTGCACTAAAAGGGTGGGAGGGGCTCAAATACCAGAGCTGAGATAATTTCCTTTTGGGGACTACTTTGGTTTTCACTATCAAATAATATCGTGAACATAAACATATATGGGGATTCTAAGACTATCATTAATGGCTTCCCAGACACATCTGCGTTCAATCCACCCAACCTTTGGGCATGGCGAGAGTGGATCAGACACATGTTGCGTCAGTTTCAGAGCTTCACGGTCACCCACATCTACAGGGAGTCTAACTATATTTTGGATTCTCTCTCCATGCTGGGCATTCAGGATACAGATGCCTTCATGTATTTATCTTTTCTTATTGTAGACAACATATCAGAAGGTGGCAGTATTTCAATTTTGTACTGGCATTTTTTGGTTTATATTATTCTCCAACATAACATTTATCTAGATATTCTTAGCGTTCGGGTGTCGATTGTACAAGTGGGTAGTCTAAATACTCCAAGAAGTGTCTAACAACCACCGAGAGGAAACAACGTCAAAACCGTTGCTCACCTTCTCTATGTTATGAGCACTACATTATAGTACGCACCAAATATTAGCAAAACTAGTGAAGAAACTGTAAAACCAAAGGACCTAGGCATAGAAAGAATTACCCAATGTTAGTCGACCTACTAGGCCCAAACCTGCATCGTCGTGAGTGTTGGTTGAAGGTTGTCATATCCCGCTCCTACAGTGGTTGTCGTTGTGGATATTGTTAGCGCCCCAGGTGGTACCTTCACTATGTTCCCCTGCCTTTTCCCCTCACTCTTACTCAGTGTCCAATGTATGCGCTAGAGACCCAAAAACCTAGAAGTTAATCCTCCCAAAATTTTGGTGCATGGCAAGCCATGTCCATGGAAAAAAGGCATCTCACGCACTAGACAAGAAACCCACAGTTTTCCACACAACCCAAAGTCTTCATAGACATATATGAGTCACACTCTGCCTATTGCATGAAGAAATTGTCCCACTTGCTACAGAGTCATATCACAGCCATTGTAAAAAATCAAAAAGCAAGGTCTCTCATACTAGAGTGCTTAGGCAGAGAGTAGTTGCCATGAGATTAAAAGGTGTCAATTGTTGTTTGCATGTGTGTTGCATGGGGTAGGTTGACCACACCAACCCCTCTTAAATGTGATGAGAGGCAACGAGGTTTCGGGCTCTCCTCTTCCCTTATCCTGAATTCCAACACTCGATTGAAAAATTAATTAAAAAATATGAATTTATTTATATATCCAATTAATTAAATAAAAAATGTAAAATTGTTTATATATTATGTCAATTTATTAAACATATTAATTTATTAAAAATATCCTCGCTTTAAATTCACGTTAATTTTCCATGATTTGGTTAAATTTTTAAAAGATATTTTATTTTAAAAATGAAAATGTTAGAAATTATATTTTTATATTAAAGTATTATGAAAGGTGATATATATGATTTTTAAATTAATTTATATTATCAAAATTACACTTTAAATATTTAAATTAATTTATATTATCAAAATTACATTGTAAATATTAGATTAAGTTGTAAATTTTTTATCCACTTTGTATTTCAATTAAATTAAAATAGTTAAAAATGAAATAAATAAATTTGGGATAAAATTATGGTTATGGAATTAAAAAAAGTGATTTTATTCAACAGTAAAACTAGATCGAGCCTTAAAGTTAGATCTATAGCTTTACAGCTAGATCAAGTCTATATTTAACTAGATCAAGCTTTAAAGTTAGATCTCTAGCTTGATAGCTATATCAAGTCTATGTCTAACCAAGTTATTTGAATTTGAATTTTATAACTCAAGTGCTCAATGGAGCTCTGAGGTTCCAAATATCACAGTTTTAGCACCCTTTATGCATATTTCTTTTCAACACCATTTTGTACCTTAGCGGACTTAAGGTAGAATTTGTCCTTAAGTGGGGGAGTTGATCATGTTCGATTCATGAATGAAACCTCTATCTAAAGACATGATTTTTCCATTTTAAAATTCATATGATATTTTTCATCTAATTTATTTTAAACATAATGCTTGATTTTTTTTTAACACTTTAAAAAGAGCTAAATAAAAAATTAATAACATAAAATATACAAACAAAAACATTTCAATAAATATCATATCTTTGTTTACTAGTCCTCTTCAAAAGGGTACTCTTGGTTTTTCAATCTAGCAATGCGCTGGAAAATGCAATTGAAATATTACTGAACCAACTTCTAAAAATAATCAACAATATAATTTTACATAAAAATAAATAAATTTTTAATATGTAAAACTTAGTTCCTCGTGTAGAAAAAGTTACACATTTTACCTATTAAGATATGACCCAAGAACTAGAGGCATGTGGCAAAAGTGAAAGCCTGCCCTCTTACATCTGGCAAGATAGAAAGCCTAAGCCCTTACTAACCACCAATGAGTAATTCCATGTGGCTTAGTTTTACTGAAATAATAATGATAACTCAACATGCATTCGGGAACAATGACCAATAATGATTGTATCAACTATTGATTTTGACAACTAAATTATGATAAAGTTTTTTTATTTATTCTTGTAAAACTTTATCTCTCTTCATACAACCACCCTAGATCCATCTTGACTCTGGGTCTACCAATGGTTGGGAGGGCTTAAATCTCTTTTCACTCTAAAGGAAGTTTCAATCTCAAGAGATTTTATCCTTTTAGAGGCTTGGTCGACCAGAATTAAGATGAATCTAACTTCGTTTAATCATTAATTATAATTATTAATTTAATTTAATTTTGATGTAATTTAATTGAGTCAAAATATACATGGCATTAGAACATCTCTTCTATACCAGATTGGGTAATGAATTTCAATGCAATTATAACAAACAATATACATATACACCCAATAATAAAACAATTATTAAACCATATACGCTCAATAATAAAATAATTATTATATTTAATAGTACAACATTAAACTCAATATATACTATTAAATTATTTAATAACAAGATAATGAAAACCCATAAAATAAAAATATTATTCCGTATGCTTTCAAAATTTGTGTTATGTTTGCTAAGAGTTCATTTTCTTTGGAAGGAAACAGTTAATGGCGCCAAGCACCAGCGGGAGTGAGAACCCTGCTAGGTATTCTAGGGGCTGATTTCCTTAAATACTGTGATGAAACAACCTCAGTTCGAGAAAGCAGCCAGAAAATAATTCCTCGCTATGTTTTGGACACTAAATAATTATAAATTTCCCCACTTTGTAAAAAATACCATTATTTTCATATATAAATATATATTATAATTACATTATAATTATATTTATTTCTTTATTTCTTGTAACCATGTCGCTTCCGTGTTCTGACTTTATGGCCTGTGCTTTAAATTTGTCGATTCATGTTTGCCATTGGATTTCCTTGTGCTTTATTTATTAATTTTTGCCCTTGCCCTTCACGGCTCTAACTAGATTTATATACAGAGCTTTTATGTTTATCTCTTACAGTTCGTAGTGGATTCCTCCTTTGCGCTTTATTAATTTCAGCCCTTCTCATCAGTATAGGCACTAATTGGTGGATTCCCATAAAGAATAATTGGCTAATTTCTAATTTAATTTAAAAATAAAATAAAATATACATATTTAAAATATTATATAATTTTGTAAATAGTAAGTATTTTAACTATAAAAGTTTGAATTACAAAAAAATTTAAATAGCATTTTTTTATACAAAAAAGAATCAAAAGTTTTGCTTTTTTTAATATTACTCTTATTAAGTGTAAGTCATATGACACAATGACGCATGCATAGTATGACATAAAGATAACGATGTCCAACACGTGTAATACATCGACTCGAACAGAAGACACACACACCCACACACACACACTAATATATATATATATTTATAAATATATTATATTATTATATAATATATATATATATATATATTTGTGTGTGAGAGAGAGAGAAAGTTTCAATTTAGAAACTAAAACATGTATGTGATGATGATACAAATTTAATTATACATTATACATACAATCATCAATGATACAATTAGTCTCGACTACTACGTTAATGACGATAAATTGATAAATACAAGAAATTAACCATAAACTACAAATTTTTCATTAAATCATCAAAATCAAAATGTATTACATGGACACTATGTCCTGACTCATTGAGTTACATATATTATATGTGGGAATGCCAATGGAAAATAGTGAATAAAATGAGGGTTGATATTGGAACCATAGATCAGGATGGAAAAATCTCATAGGCTATAGCTCATCAACATCAAAATTAGCGTCACTACCAATACTGCTCTCTATTGCATCCTCATGTTGTGTATCCAATTTAATCTCTACATATGGTGTGGAGGATGACCCCTCAAGAAGATCACCATCATCGAAAGTCACAATCTTTAACATTGGCTCATTAATATCTAAGATGACCAATGCCAACTCAAAACTACTATCCAAACCCATATCATCAGGTAACACACCCCACATCTTTATCTTTCCCTTCAACCACTCCTCCATTTTCCTATAAATAAGATGAAGGTTTGTGTGCACATACACCATACTCTCTACCCTGGACTGCTCAAGCTTTATTTTCTTCAAACTATATAGATTTCCATATGTGCTCTAATTCTTCTTGCAACAAGAGGATGAAGTAACCTAATACAAAATCCTCATTGATAACTATTGTAGAAGAGGGCATGTTGCTCCATGAGTTTCCCACCAAGCATAGGGCTTCTTAGCCCCTATCTCTAATCACATCATAGCCTACAAATCACCCAGTTCCAATGGAAAATTTTGCAAAGACATCCTCCACTTCATCAAGGGATGCTCTATTTCGAAATATCAATCTAAATGCATCCTTCCTCCCTTACGAAATCTCAACATCCATGTGAGGAGAGAATCTATGTGAAAGTACACCATTGAGCCACTCATTGTTGTAGCATTTTGATTGAATTAGTGAGCCAAACAATGCAAAGGTGTGCAATTGTTATTTGACCTACTCACAAGAATATCCGGTATGGTGGTGAAGAAGACCTTCGCTGGTGTCTTATACTCAGGCCACTCATTTTGAAAAATAATGGTCACCACGGACTCAATCATGGAATCCCACCCATCATAAATCTCTCCTAGAATGAGTTGGTATGTGTTTGCAAATTGTAACAAAGCAATGATAGGGTCCATGATCTTAATAGTGAGATCTACCCTCTCTCACCAAGCATCATCTAACACTGTATCCTTGACTTTTTTTGATGTTGCATGATTTGTCTTTCTCCAAAAAGACCAGAACTCTAAAATAACTATGACCCCAAGAGCAGTCTTGACTTCCCTCAACCTCTTTAGCATGATGAATGCAAAGGAAAATTGTGTATCTACAATCTTCAATAATGATAGATGTGTATACTCTTTGTAGATTGTGATGACATTGATAAGATTTTGTAAAATGTTGTGGATATGCCATGCATCGTCAATAAAATTTCCAATCCATGGCACATTAGAAGCATTAGATTTAAGTTCTAAATTAAAACAACAAGCAATGCAGGGTGCCCAAAATGTTTATGGGTATTTAGTTTCCATGATAATTCCAACAAGTTTGCAAACAAGTACATTGTTTGTAATGATTTGCACACAATAATAAACACCTACAATTCCAATAACTTTAATGAAGAACTCACCCATATATTGTGTGTTATTTTATTTTCCAAACACATCCACTACTTTCAAGAAAATTCATCCATTCAAGGAAAACATGATGAAGTTGATGAGTGGATGATGTGTTGCATCTTCCCATCCATCAGAAACAATACTAAGCCCAGATGATGGCTATGTTGATTTAATAGGCTTAAGCATTTTATTCACATCCTTCTTTGCCTTAACCAATAATGTGGTTGTAATATTCTCTGAATTAGGAGTTACATACCCTAATGGAGCCCCTTGAGCTAGAGATCGAGACATCTCAATAAATAAAGGTGATTGTGCAACATCAAATGATATGAAGATGAGATAGAAAAATATTCCAATGGTAAGGTCAATCTCTTCTAGCCACTCTTCCTTAAATAACTTATCCATTGGACTAACGTCCCTATTTTTTGTTGCTTGACTTGCACCCCCATTGGAACTCCCAAATGGATAATTTTTTTCCTCAAGAATACAAGAGTATCCTCATTCTTGTTTTTCTTAGATGATTCAACCACCATTTCCACACCAACATTGGGCTCTCCTTATAGTTATTTCCTCTTAGATGCACTCCCTCGTGGATATGCTCCAAGTCCACTAGATGTTCCCAACAAATTCCCTTTCACACAAAAATAGGTGCTCTTGAATTGATGGTTGCAAAAGATGCATGTCCAAAGAACATTGGCTCCTCCATTTAGCTTGCTCCCTGGCCCTTGATATCTTGTAACATATTTTCATAAGGGATATTTCAGTTCTTAGACCTGCTTTCTTCCTAAAATGATGTTTCTCTCAACATTTGAAGTTGTTGTTGCAACCCTACTTTCAACAGATTCAATAAGTGCATACCCTGATGAAATTAGAAGACAAGTGCATTATCAATGGGGTCATTCCCCCCTTTATTTGTATCCTTTCTTGATACCCTTGATTGAGCCATGAAGTCTGTGAACATAAAGAAAAATAGCTTGTTGTAAGGTTGCACATGTAACTAAAAATGGACGAGCAAACTGTTATGGAAAAAGCTAAAAAGAAATGGAACAAAAAGCCGCTTACCTGCACCATGAATCTCCTCTAGAACTCGTCTTTCCCTTTTGCAAGTCGTCCACACACTTGTACATCTCCAGAGAAACAAAAAAAAAGGTGAGGAAAATCAACCCAAAGTATACTTTTAGAAGCATACAAGGGTCATTCCATGTTACAAAATCGGGACATGATTTTGGCACATGCCCAACATGAGTCAAACTTATGTTCCTCACCTCAGACATGATTCAAACTCGTGTTGGGCATGTGTCATCATCATGTCATATCTAACATAAAGGATTTGTGACACAGGGGTGGGGGGCATGTTTCATGTTACTTAGGTGAGAATATTTACTACAAGTGAAGCTTAAAATCCACTACTTGATGATTTTCACTATCTTGTGCTTAGGATAGCTCTTCTTGATTTTGACTTCCTTGATTTTGGTTAATCATGGATTCATCCACTAGAGTATGATAACCAACTAATGAATCAATGGGATTGACATCCTAATGAAGAAAAAGGGCCAAATTCCTCTTCATCTTGTTTTCTTTTTCTAGAATGAAAATTTTATCCCTCTGAGCTGAAAAAGTGTTGAAGATAAGATTGAAGGATGAATTTTGAGCTATCCCCGTCTATTTTCTTTGAGTGCCCGCCTACAGGGCAAGAGGGACAGTGATCTCCATAGGAGAGAGAAGGGGGTAATTCAAATGGAGGGATGCTTGGGATTGAATAATGAATCTTAGGGGAAGGAAAGAAGGAACCAAAGATAAAAGGACCACTCTAGAAGGAAAAACTTAGTGGGGAGATATTAAGCTAAAGGTAAGGAATATTAAAAACAAGATATAAGGGCAAGAAAAATGTGCAAAAATGAAAGATAAAATCCTTTCTAGTTGAGAAGCCACAAAAAAGAGGTCCATTGCGTATTAACCAATGATGTCATGTTGAAATGCAAGAGAAGGGATCGGTTTATACAAAAGTGCACATAGATGGGGTGATGAATAAAGATTATCTCATCTTGTGAAATCATGGAGAGAAACATATTTTTAAAGGGAAGCATTGTCCTAGGATGAGAGAAGTACAAGACAACTTCATTAGAAGATGAGTGGGGAAGTTTGAAACCATAGATGTCAAACCAAAAGAATGGTGGATTAATGGCTCAAGATAGTAGAGTTTAGTGAAATTCATAATAAAAAAATTGGAGGAAAAATATATATTTAAGCTTTTAGGGATCATTAAGCACTCAGTTCTAGAAACAAGTGTAAAAAGATCTTTGGAAAATAGGTGAAGCCTCTTTTGCCAATGTATCAGAGTTTTCATTAAGTGGTCTAAGATGTGGAAGCAACTTACCTCCTCAAATTTGTGTGTTTCTTGCTAAATTCTTGTCATGGTTCTTTCCAAAAGTTAGTGAAATTTTGTATGATTTTTCCTTAGCACACTGATGATTAACTTTGAGTCTCCTAGGGCTACAAGCTTGTTGATCTTCCTTGAGAGTGGAAGATGGACACCAATGAAAATAAGTAAAAAAATCAGTTTGGTTGCTTGTAACATGCCCCAAAGACCAACTATAATCTAGATTGGCCTCTCCCTCTCCTATCTCCTCAATCATACAAATTCAATTCTCACTAATAATATGTTAAATTGATAATTCAAATATTTTTAATAAAATGTTAAACTGATATCAAATATATTATAAATTGATTAGTTTCCTTAAATAGTAATAATAACTCAACATACATTTCTACATAACAGTGAATAATAACTATTCCCATTACTAATTTTAAGAACTAAATTATTATAATTTTAAAAAATAAAAACAAACAAACAAACAAACCTTTATACCTATTCACACAATTTTAACCAACAATATACGCTCAATAATAAAGCATTTAACCATATATCATTAACATCTATATAAAATATTAAATTATTTAATAAAAATATAAAACATTTAACAATGTATCATTAAACTCAAACTCTATATAGGATATTAAATTATTTAATAAACATACAATGCATATTGATAACCCACTATATTGCCATTCTTCTCATCAATAAAAATATATTCTAGGAAAAAGAATATTATATTTATATTTATGTCTTCTATTTTTTCGCTTCACGATTCTCACTAGATTTCTATCATGTGCTTTAAGTTTGTCACTTCAAGGTTTCTAACGAATTTTTGCCATGTGCTTTATTTATTAATTTTTGCCGTTCACGACTCTAACTAGATTTCTATATAATGATTTAAAATTGTCACTTATAGTTTCGATTGGATTTTGTTTATTCATGTCTGCCCACACGTCCGCTAAAAACTATCCTAAAAAATATATAACAAAGAATGCTAGCGATATTAAGGATTTTCTAGTGATAAAATAATTGGATTTGATAAATAAATAATATGGAAGTTCATGTTCATGTTCAATAATAAGGAATAACTATGGTTATTCTTTTCATCTTTTTAAAATAAAATTATATATCATTTAAGAAGGTTGTTATGTAGCCTATATTTTTAAACTTGGGTTACAATTTTTTTACTCTCAAATTTTTCATATACAAAATAGAGAATTAAAAGTTTTAGTTTTGTTTTTTTAAGTATGAATTTGTATGTAGAAGTTTTGTTAAAATTTGATTTTACAAAATTTTTTGAGAAGATTCGCTCCAAGTGAATCTCCAGATTTACCATTTGATGGTTTTCATCGTATTGTTTTTGGGCTAGCTCTTTTTTATTATGACTTCCTTGATTTGGTTGATCAAGGGTTCCTCCACTAGAGCATGACAACCGATTGATGAATCATTGGGCTTGGCAGTGTAATGAAGAAAAAGGGCTAACTTCCTCTTTAAATTGTTGTTTTCTTTTTTCCAGAATGAAATTTTCATCCCCATGAGCTGACAAATTGTTGAAGTTAAGCTTGAAGGATGAATTTGGAGCTATCCTCCTCTATTCTCTTTAAGTACTCTCTTAAGGAGTAGGAGGGATGATGATGTCAAAAGGAGAGAGTAGGGGGTAATTCAAATGGAGGGGGATGCTAGGGATCAAATTTGAAATATTAGGGGAAGTAAAGAAGGAATCAAAGATCAGAGGACCACTCTAGAAGGACACAGTGGGGAGATATGGAGCTAAAGGCGAAGAATAATACAAGCAAGAGATAAGGACCATAAAAATGTACAAAATGAGACAAATGCCAAGGATAAATATAGGGTGAAATGAGGAGATAGAAAGTGGAAATGAGTGAGAACCTCTCTACTGCTTCAACAAGAAACACAACATGAAACATAGAGAATGAGCAGGGATCTTGAATAAATAGGAGAGAGGGCACCTTAAAAGAGTGAGTACCAAAATGTCCTCTCTCGTTGAGAAGCCACAACAAAGAGTCCAATGCGTATTCGCTCATGATGTCATGTTGAAACACGAGAGAAGGGAGCGGTTTACGTAGAAGCTCATACAAACAAGGGGATGAATAAAGATTATCCCACCTCGCGAAATCATGAAGAGAATCATAGGTTTTAAAGGGAAGCATTGTCACACAAAGAGAGAAGTACAAGCCAACTCCAGTCTAGGATGAGTGGGGAAGTTTGAAACGACATATGTCAAACCAATAGAATAGTGGATTAATTTTTCAAGATAGTAGATATTAGTCAACTTCATAACCAAAAATTTGGAGGAAAAATATATATTTAACCTACCAATAGAATAGTGGATTAATTTTTCAAGATAGTGGATATTAGTCAACTTCATAACCAAAAATTTGGAGGGAAAATATATATTTAACCTTTCTAGGATCATTGAGCTCTCGATTCTTGAAATAAGGGTAAAAAGATCCTTCACAAATAGAGCATGGATTAATGATTCAAGGCAGTAGAGATTAGTCAACTTCATTACCAAAAAATTGGAGGAAAAATACATATCTAATCTTTTAGAGATCATTGAGTTTGAAGTTCTTGAAAGAGGGTAAAAAGATCCTTGGCAAACAGACAAATATTCTCATTTTCATTAAATGGTCTAAGAATGTTGAAGTAGGTTACCTCCTCAAATTTGTGTGTTTCTTGCCAAATTCTTGTCATGGTTCTTTAAGTGAGTGAACTTTTGTGTGACTTTTCCTTACATTGATGATTAACTCTAAATCTCCTAAAACTACAAGTTTTTAATCTTTAATGAGAATGCAAAATAAATACCAATAAAAATAACTAAAATCTTTAATAACATATTCAACTAATATCAAATATTAATTTCATTAATAACTTATTAAACTAATATCAAATATTATTTTAATAACATGAAACTTAATTATAAGCCATCTTAAAGCTTTAAAATAAAACCCTTAAAATTTTAACTCAAAAAATTTACAAATATGTTGACGAGATACTCGTAATTTCAATAATTTTACAAATATGATACTCGTAATTTCAATAACTTTACAAATATGATGATGAAATAGTCGATATGATAAAAGGTTTTGCCGAAAGCTTACTCGAATCTTATCTCAAGGGATTTTACGAGGATGGCATACCCTAACTTTATAGAGACAGGATATCATTAAAAATTTAAAGCCAAAATATCAATATTCAAAGTTTCAGTACCGAAATATCAATCTAAACTTACCATTATCGGCTGGAAATTATATAAAACACCATGTAGAAATGTTAAGTTAAAGACTTTATAAGTATCAAATATCAGTTAGATTTTAAATATAACGGTCGATCCTAAAACAAAATTTCAATATCATAAAGTCAATGCTAAATGAAGATATAAATGAAGATTTGTGATTATGAAAATTATGGGATAAAATAATTGTTGAGATTAGTAACGTCTAGTTCTCGAGGTTGGTATTCAGATCCATATACTCGTAACAAGAATGGAATCTTTCAGGAGAACAGTCTCATTCCAAGAATTAGAAGAAAGAGATTCTAAGGCTAAAGAAAACCCTTTACGGGATATGTTTGCTATTAGTTCCAGTGGAGTTTTAAATTCTACCGAACTTGCTTATGAAGAACCCCAACCTTCTGCTCGATGGGAACTACCAGCGATAGCTCCCTCATAAGCATATAGTGACCTTTCAGCTTTTCATTTGATAGCCGCTACTAGAATAAGCATTAAAGAGTCTGTAAGCCAAATTCAGGAGAATTTAGATAATATACAGACTATATCTCTATTGAAACCCAAAGAATTACAAGCAGAGGCAAAGAAATTGAAAACAAATTATTTGCACCTAGGATGTATTCGAGTAGGAATCAATGCCCTAACTCATAAAGGCCTAAATACTTTTGTGCTAGCAACTGTCAGAGATATGATGCACAACAAGTATACAGATTCCTTAATAGGTGGAATTGTTGCTCCTCTTTCTAATGGCCCAGTTTATTTTGATTGTTACCCAAATTTCTCTGTTTATACGTTTGATGAAACCATAGAATAGATTCTGCAACTCCAAATTCAGACTACTGGTTTCGATATGAAAAAGAAGAGAAATAATATTGCCATCCAGACCAAAGGCTATTTTCGTCACACTAATACTCTTTGGCCAGCCATCTGCCATATCCCCAGCAGAGACTCAAAGTCGAGTATAGTCGTCCTCACTGATGCAAAAAATCAAAAAATTGAGCATCAGACCATCCGATGGGAAGACTTGACGTTTCCAGAACACTGGGTTGTAAATAATCCTAAGCCTCTCATTCCTAAAAATATTACCTCTGCTGATATCATAGAAAATATGTCTTCTGCAGTTATATCTTTCCCCAGAAGATCCACCATTGACCGGAGAGGTATAGAGATTGCTTGTAAACAGTCCAAGTATTACAGAGATCCTTCCACAGTAGATACTACTTGTTCTACTTCATCTTTTTGTAAACATAATTCTTTGTATGAGTTAGCCCAGCTTGTAAATTATTGTTCTTTAGAAGTCAAATGTCCAGATTGTCAAGAACATGTAAATCTGTTCACTCTAGTTGAGTCTGAAATCCATAACAATCATAATCCCAAGACTGGTATTGCTCCTCCTTCTACATCTATAAATTCATGCCCAAATCCCAAGTGCTCAGATATACCTTTCCCACATGAGCAAGATCCAGATCATGTACTCATGATGCATGAAATTGTAACATTAGAAGGAGAAGACCCAAGGTTGACTGAGATGATATGTCAAATGAGACTAGCCAAGCCCAGATATGGTTTGGGATATCTTGAGCAGGGCAATGGCCTAATACCAGAGTGCAGATTTCGTCTTGTTCCCTCTAACTGCAAAAAGCCTGCATTAATGGAAATGCATAAATTTTTCTCTCTTATGGAAGGATGCTTGAAATCTGAGATTAGTGCCCAATGGATGAAAGCTATGTTAAAGTGGGATCTATACACTAATCCTCAGGCTGATGAATTTGATAAAAATTACACTCCTGTAGAGAAGAAACAATTTGTTGAAAATTGGAACATATGGAGATGAATAACACTTGGATATCTTTCTATTCATGGAAAGATAATATTGCTCCATTGAATGCCTTTACTAGTTCGACTAGTGCTTCAGCAAGCAGACATGCTTGGATTGCATTAGATGGATCCAAGGTTGAAACCCCTACAACCTTTCCTCCTTATAAAGGAATTGTTATAGGAGAAAATCAAAATGCAGCCAAAGCCATCCCACTGGTACAGAAAGATGACAATGCCCTCGGCATTGATGGCAGAATACAGAAAGCCAGTGAACAGTTGAACTGGGCAAATACTGCAGTAAAAGGCTTAGAAATGAATGTTGCAAAATCAGGAGAAGTCAAGGAACAAATTGATATTGTCCAAGTATCAATACATGATGTAAATAGATGTTTAAACAATGTACAGTTTGAATCCAATATGATTTGCTCTTATGCTAGAGATTCTTTATCAAAGATAGAAGGAGTCGAAGAAAAATTAGTTGATCATTTAGATGCAACTAAACATATCATAACTAATTTAACAGATAAAGTTGAGAAGTTGAATCTCTCCAAAATTGAGAAACCAGTTCCAAACTCCTTTCTTGTGAAAAGGAACATAAAAATTCAAAATCCTGTGAAATCTGTGGACAGATTTCCAGCATTATTTCCTAAAGAGGTAGCCACATCATCAGAATCTGAGGCTACACCAAAGATCACTATTGCATCCTTGTTTAAGGATGAAGAAGAATAAAAAGGGAAGGAACAGAAAAGTCAAGATACGCAAATCCTCCCCATATATGAACCTCTTGAGCTTAGGTTCACCAAATATACCACACTTGACATTGAAGGAAAAGGAAAACTTCCTGAAGCACATACCTTTTTCCCAGATTCCCATAGAGAGTGGAACATAGATAACATGAGTGTCAGCCAAATCAGGTAGATGATTGACATGATGTATACAGAATATAAACTCATGTGTCTTAGAGGGAAAAGTGAAATAGATGCTTGCAGAACCATTATTCAATGTTTTACAGGAACACTCCTCAGCTGGTGGGAGACAAAA
>APFE031047713.1:165155-195154 GCA_000404065.3 Pinus taeda | reverse complement strand
AAATATTTAAGAATAAAAATTTTGTTATTAAATGAAAATGGTAATTTTTGCCATTTTTATTAAAGAAAAAAAAAACAAAATTATTTATTAACAGAGCATGAAAACTTTTGTTTGACAATTTGAGTGAATACTTCACTCATTCTCTTGGATTGAAAGCTCAAATGATGAGGCAAAGAATGTGAGACGAAGTACAAATAGAGGAAAGACATAAGAAAAGGAATTTGACCATTAGCGAGATAAAAGGTTCGTGGACGTTAATGAAACTCAATAATTATTAATTATTAATTTAATTTAGGGGATAGGAAAAGTTAAAGTGAAAAATATATAAAATATGTAAGTATAATCAATAAGAATAGCATTCATTAATTCCACATTAAGAAATGGCGATTCCAAGATATTTGGATAAAAGAAAGCAAATATAGACTAAGAATGAGATATAAGTACTATGAAAATGTAACTTTCCAAATTAATAATAATTTAGCTAAACTGGAATTTATACAAAGAGATGTTTGTTAGATTAAAAAAAACATATTATAGATATTAATAAAAGAACAAAGAATTGAAAAAAATAAAAGAACCAAATTAAGTATTCTATTAATTCTAAAAAATAACATTAAAATAGAATTAATATAGAATTCAAAAGTATGATTAATAATCATAAAGAATGAGATGGGGATAAAGGGGTAAGGAGAGGACAAGCGATATTATATCTGAAAGGATTAGATTAGATTAAGAATAGGGTAAGAAATATTGAAGGAAGGAATTAGATAGGATTAGGAATGAAAAGAACAACTTTATATAATTTACAAATGGATAAAATAAATATTTTAATGTAGCAAATAGGTAATGGACCATTACCAAATAGGATTTTCCTAAGAGTGTGTAATTTCGAAGTGGCGTTGGATTCCATAGCAAAGGATGAACTAATAGAATTTCAGTCAATCAATCTGGATCATTTGGTGATCTTCTATATGCAACTCGACTTCACTCCTTGGCTTATTTTCTCCTACCAAGAGCATGTTGATCAGACTAGGTGGTAGTTCTCCTTTGTCACCACATTATCTTTCTTCTACATTCATGCATGATGCAAAGGAGAATTTTTCTAGTATTGGGTTCCAAACATATGTAAACAATAGATGTAGGAGGAATGGAATTAAGACTTGATTATGAAAAATAATTATGGTCATGGGAAATGACATAGGTATCTCCAAGACCCCTACAATCATGGATTTAGTGCACATAGGAAGTTTTTGTAGAAAATATGTTCGAGAAACTTCTGAAATCAAGTGGATAGAGGAATCATGGATCAGGGTCAAACATAGACAATATTCCCTAGATGACCCCTTTTGAGGAAGGAGTTTCAAAGGAGGGGATGGGCATTGGATGTCTCAAAAGTTTCAAAGAAGCTACTATCCAACCCTTTATATGTTTCCTCTAATTATAAGGAAAGAAGGGGGCATTAGATTAATTTTAATTTTAAAGAAAAAGAGGTCGAGGCTTCTGAAAGGAATTGAACCTTGGGCCTTATCCTTCTCCATTGGTGGGAAGAAAGTGCAATATGTCCAAAGCTCATAATGAACCAAAGGTGGAATAATAAAAGGTTGTAAATCAATAATTGATAGGGCCTACAAAGAAGGGAAAACCCTAAGAGAAGATTCTCGATGTAGTTCCTATCCACTAATGTGAAGTTTAATGGGTGCTCGCAAGATGTAAGCCCTCAAGAGACTCATATGAGAAAATAATCTAGATGTTCTATTAATTAAAGAAAATATGATCATAGGTTTGAAGGTGTATGCAATGAGAGAGACTTTGCTAAGGGGATGGTCCTTGAACACAATAGATGTTGCAGGTATGTCAAGGGAGATGTTAAAATCTTATAGTACTACTTTTCAAGTGACGGTCCTTGAACATTACATTATTATGTGCTTAGGAATGATTGAAGAAGTGGATTCAATACTGTAAACTTGTGGTGTCTTACTAAATAAAGTATCGGTCTGCTAATACCTCAGTATGACTACACACAACTTCCCTTGATATTGACCTGAGATACGAGAGTCTCAAGGTTTAAATAGTGTCTAAACATATCCCTATTAATAAAGTATAGCTATGTGCCATGTTGCCAACATTCATTTAACTATCATGCATTTTAGTGTCTAGTATGTGCATCACTTTGTAACCCCTATGAGTTAGGACAAGGGATTTTCTCTCATGTTGTGTTTGGTCCTATGAACTACATAACACTCTGCCATAATAAATTGTTTGGAAATTGTTTCACCAATTTGGATGTATGCAACCTTATTATTTAAATAAGTATTGTTAGAATAGAAAAATTATACGCAACCTTCGTGTGTAACCTACTATCTTAAAATGGGACCTATTATCCATAATTGTATGACATAACATCATAGTAAATAAATTTATTTCCCTCGGTGTGGATGGTACATATGAGGTCATTGGTTCCCACACTACCTACCTTTACTACAGAGGCATAAGGTAGTATTTCAATATGCAATCATCTACATCATAAGCAATTATTGGACACATTAGAGGCTATTTCATGTGCCACCACTCTAAGTGATTCTCACGAGGCATCATTGGTTACTCCATGACTAGCAAGTACATGCCTCTTGGATAGTATAAATAAGGCATGATGTGTAGTTAAGAACTAATATGCCACATTCCACTTAACATCAGTATATCATACTTCTCATACATATCATTATAGATACAAGGAATTTAAGTCCTTACTTAAAGCATAATGAAACAATATTGTGGCTTATGATTGACCTCACTATCTCATGCAATAGCCATATCTTACTAACATAAAGAACACGCTACTATTGTATTTCTATAATTATGTCCCTAATCTTGTCCATAATTTAACACACCCTTATCAGTGGATGTGTAGTTGTTGGGTCTCTTATATATAGTAGTGAAGAACAAAACCATTAATTCTTATCTAATATGTGCTTACCACATGTTTCTTAGTTGTTGGGTCTCCAAAATTATGAAAAAAAATAAATGTGGTATGGCTTTTGAACAAAGAGCAATCCATTTGGGTGCTACACCATATTATCAAAATCACCACAGTGTAAAGGACTATCCTAATTTCAAATTGCTTACAATTATATCACAAGTGATTATGGATTTTGCACAAATATCAAACCATTTCACGGTGGGTGCTACACCATATTGTCAAAATCACCACAACGTAAATGACTCTTAATTTCAGATTTCTTAAAATTATGTTACATGCTAGGTCCCTATGCTACTAATGTAACCCCTTATTGTTATTAGTGCAACCCCCTTATTGTATTGTTGTGCCCATGTAGTCCCCATATTGTTATTATTGTGCCCCATAGAAACCCACTATTGTTATTGTTGTGCCCTTACATTATTATTGTTATGTCGACTATGATTATATTATGACCCCTTAGACTCCTATATATAGAAATGAGGTCTTGTCATTTGTATCATCCAAGAATTGTTCATTTTTTTTAATTTAAAGGAGTTTTTCCCCTTGAAGTGGTTGATTTCTAAGTCGTTGATCTATCTTTTTGTGAGCTAGTTTCATAGCATTTGGTATCAGAGCTTTGGATTCTAGGGTTTCACTACTCCAAACAGGTCATCGTGGAATTTTCTCTATAACTTTTTTTCTGTGACACTTTAGAAGCTAACAAAAAAACCCATTTGAGCCAAAATCCTTTTGAATCTTGGGTCTAAATTTCAGAACTTGTCTTGCAAATGTTCGGAGATATGATCTGAGGAAGTTAGGGTTTTTGCAAGCTCTAGAATTCCATCTCAAACATGTCATCATGGAATTTTTTCTATAATTTCTTTTTTATGCAGGTTTAGATTCTTAATTTAAAACCCATTTGAGCAGAAATCTTGGTGAAGCCCGGGCCCGAATTTCATATATTGTTTTATGCAAGCTTATGAATTACATTCCAAACAGGTGACCTTGGGAAAATCATCATAACTCTCTCTTTGAGAATCTGATTCAAACTTCGTAAAACGTGATAGCAAGAAGACGGATTGTAGTTTACTGGGTATCATTTTCAGGACCTAAGGTTGAAACAACGACACATGGTACATCATAAAAGTTCGCTCTACTGAGCTAGTCTATAATTAGGTCATTGTGGGAGATTGGGAATAACTCTTTCTTTAGGAATCCAATTGAAATTAGAATTGCAGGGTTACAAAGAGGACTTAGATAGCTATCACAGGCCAAAATTTTAGAACTTAGAGATATGAAATGATAGGGTTATAGTCGTTTCAATAGCAAGCTCCTAAAATCAAGGAAAAACGATGTGAGAAAGTTTGATGGCAAGGATCCGGTAAATTGGATACTACAAATGGAGCAACATTTGATCTATATGAGGTGCAGCTGTTACAAAATCTACGTATTGCATCTTTATATTTAGAACCGAATCAATTTTTATGGTATAAAAGACTTGGTTCTCATAAACGACTTGTCACGTGGTCAATTTTGATAGAGGAAATGATAGCACATTATGAGGATACAAAGAGAAACACCTTATTTAACCAATTGATAAATCTCAAATAGAAGTGTTCAATGTTTGAGCACATTGAGGACTTTCAAAAATTGGATATAAGGGTAAATAATATTCTAGAGAATCACAGGACTGATGTCTTCATAGGGACTTTAAAGGATAACATTCAACATGAGGTTCATCTTTGGGAACCTAATTCATTAGAGAAGGCATTTAGGTTGGCAAGAAAAAATGAAAGCAAAATTATGGCAACAAGGAAGCCAACTACTCACAACTATAAAGATGGAAGTGTTGATTCCCTTAGCCTTCCACAACCTACAAGGTTGACACCACAAAAATTGGAAGAAAAAGAGCAAAAGGGCTTTGTTACAATTATGATTGGCAAATACTAGAGGCCATAAGTGTGCTGAGAAGAAATTATTTTACATAGATTGTGAATAGGAGGAAGAAAAGGAATAGGAAACGTCAAAACAAGAGGATATGCACCAAGAACTAACCCTAGAGAAATAAGAAATGAATATGAACATATCTTGTAATGCATTGGTAGAAATTACCACTCCTCAAACTCTCAAGATAGAAGGGCATATCAAGAAGAAAAGGTAATAGTGTTGATTGATTCGAGTAGTACCCATATTTTTATTCATTATAAGATAGCCAAGGAATTTAATTGCTTCCTATATCCAGCACCAAAGTGTCAAGTGATAGTTGCAAATGGAGGAACCATAAATTTCTTTGGAAAGTGCCATAATATCAAGCTATCCATGGGAGAATATGTATTGAATAACCCAATGATTTCCATTCCAATGGGTGGTGTTGATGTTGTACTAGGAGTCCAATGGTTACATTCCTTGGGTACAATAACTTTTAATTTTCAAGAACTTTTCATGAAATTTTCTTCGGAAAGAAAGGAAGTTGAATTAATGGGTATCATAAGGAAACTGGGAAAGATAATAAGCTCTAACAGAATGACAAAGCTTCTAAGGAAAAAAAAGAGGCGTAATTGCACAATTATGTTTGATAGAGGTTCCCACATCGAAATCATCTATTTCTCCATATCTCCAAAAATACTTGGAAAATCATTCAAAGGTATTCGAGACTCGCAAAGGCCTCCCACCTATTCACGATTGTGATCATTCTATTCATTTGATTCCAGGAAGTGTTCCTCCAAACATCAGGCCTTACAGATATCCATATTCCCAAAGGAGTGAAATTGAACATATGGTTGTACAAATGCTAGAGCTTGGTATAATTATCTAACCAAATTTGATAAACGAAGTAGGGTGCGAACTCATTCAAAAGTTGCAGAAGATCATAGTTAAAACAATATTGTCAAAACTTGACGAGGAAGGAAAAGTCATATTGAAACCTGAAGGAGACACGAAAGCAAGAACTCGATATCTACGAAATCGATCAATTTTAGAGTATCTCATCAAGCGGAAGAACTTAACCATTGAATATTCCACATGGGAGGACAAGAGTTTTATACAGAAGAATCCATAACTACTCAAGCGTTGAGGACAACACTTTTTGAAGGAGAGGAGCATGTTACGTCCCTATACTACTAGTGTAACTCCTTATTGTTATTAGTGAAACTCTCTTATTATATTGTTGTGCCCATGTAGTCCCAATATTGTTATTATTGTGCCCCATAAAAGCCCACTATTGTTATTGTTGTGCTCTTACATTATTATTGTCATGTTGACTCTAATTATATTATGACCCCTTAGATTCCTATATATAGAAAGGAGGTCTTGTCATTTGTATCATCCAAGAATTTTTCATTTGTGTAATGTAAAGGAGGTTTCCCCCTCAAAGAGGCTGATTTCTAAGTCGTTGATCTATCTTTTCTATCTTTTTGTGAGCTGGTTTCATAATATTACAAGTGATACAAAAATTTAATTAATCTACCCTTCTCATGATAAATGTAACTCATGAATAGAGAGGATATCACTTTGATTATGTTTGCATTATCGATATGCCTACAACCCAAATTATCTATGGTTTAAATAGTTAATTTCTCATGGAAATGCAACCCTTGCATAGAAAAGAGAACATGGCAATGATTTTTGCATTATGATTATGCTTAGAATTCATATTATTAAGGATTTAAATTAGTGCAACTCTTGAATAGTGCAAACAAAATGGTGACCATGCTGCATTCTTGATTATATATCTTAATATGTCAGATGTGTTTACCGCAATTGAAATCTCTTTAGTAAAGGATTTTGAAGGTACTTAATTGTACTAATCATACATAAAGATTACAGATCTACCACTTTCGCACAATAAACAAGCATTAATTCTTATAAAATATATCACAGAGTGAAGATACATGAACTTGGAAAAAGTAAATAATAAGACACAAATGCATCAATTTTAGCCCAAAATAGTCTTAATTAAGTATAATTAAAGACTTCTTATCCCTGCGCACTCAGCTATAGGGGCCCACGTACTTTGCATACGGACCTACCAAGGTCTCTGCGCACTTAGCTGCAAGAGACTTCCCCTTTCGCCTAAGTACAGGAAACAAACTTTTCCCACCTTAGCATGTTCCCATTACATAATTCTTCACTATATGATTCCCCTTAGACTCGCTATGACTCAATTATATATAGAATTTTCTTTACAATAACACGGTTTGTAGACCATGGGAAGGTCTCAAAACAACTCTATCACCTACCCAACTAAGGGACTAAAGCCCCTTTGACTTCTACTAGCTTCACGCTCTACTTCCACATTTCGCGGAGACTTTACATTTGCTACAAAAATATATTACAAAATTTTCCAAGACTTTGACCACAGTGACCCCATCCCAACAACCCGCCAACACAAAGTTTGTGACTCGCCCTCGAGTCACTCAGATGACATAGCAATCTTAGCTTGGATTTTGTGGAACTCCACCTTCAACACTTGCAAGTCAGTAGTACCCTACACCATGGCCTGTTGCACTTCCTCGACCAGCTTCTTTGTTGTATGACCTTCTAGTGTGAGGCCCATTGTTTGTTGTATTTTCTGGACAGTCTTCAACTTCTCTTGGACTAATAGAGTAAGCTAGATTTCTTCCTCTATCAGCTAGATTTCTTCCTCTATGCATGGTTGTGCCCTAGCCTTCAAGATGGCCTCTCTTCTCTACAACTCCTTAATTTTTACTTGCAGTTGCTTCCCCTCAGTTAAGCGAGCAAAGCAATGGACTGGTGCCAAAGTGTGCAAAGTTTCCCTGAGTTCATCAAATTGTTTATGCTTCTCCCAAATATTTGTTCTGATTTTATGCAGAGCTGGGTCCCCTTGCAGAGTCATCCATAATTCCATTGTTTGTTCAAAAAAGATCAGTGAAGCCTTTAACCATTACATCTAACATTACCACTCCCTCTTTGATGGCCACTCTGCTCTACTCTAAGACCTATAGTAGAGTAGTTGGTTGCAACTTTAGCTGTAATTCTAAGATCTGCATGTGTAATTCAAATCGGACTCGACCGATTTTCTCTTTGAATTCCCTTACTACGAAAACCAATTTCCTAATCTTTTCTGATAATGTTGCATCTTTGGGAATGTTGAGCTCTAGAAACTCATTACATACCTGCGTAATGGTTGCCTCCAAAGTCTGGCTGCATGTGGCCAGTTCTTCATTCTCTTTCAAGGCCTGTTCCTTTTCTGCAATTATTTGTTCACTGTTCCTCTTTACCTTGCTAATGATTAGAAGCACATGCTTCTCCCTGACCTGAAGCTCATCTGATATCCCCTAATGGAGTGCGTGGAGGGTTTGAATCAGTAGTGCTGCTAGTTTGACACCCACATCCTTAATTTCTGCTAACTGGTGTTTGCTTCTTCTATCTATTCGCTTACTGATCCCTCTAGTAATGGTATGAATATGAGGTCTAGAGTCCTATATATCTCTAGCACAGTCACACTCACTTGCTATAAGCTCATTTGAATCTCAGTCACTTGTCCCACGCTCGGTTGAAGTTGACCTGTTTGAATCTGCAACTTGCACAGATCCTTTTGCACGTTCCCTATTGCCTATTGGTATTGTTGTTCAAATTGTGTCCATAACTTTCTCGTTGTGTCACAGACCTTGTCTCCAATCTCATCCAAGTCTCCCTTAGCGAGGGCCATCAGATCTACATGTATGTGCTTGTTTGATTTCTACTTTTTCATGGGCCTGGAAGTCGTCTCTTTTTGTCACTTTGTTATTTTGAAAGGAGTGCTATGCTTCTCACCACTGCCTACTTCCTCCTTGGACCCTTCCCTATCCACAGTATCTTGAGACTAAGACTCCTCAACTTCCATTGTGGTCTCCTTCCTGGCATGCTCCTTTTTAGAAGTTGCCTTAGCAGCAGCTGCCTCGGCAACAAGTTCCTTTGTTTTCTATGCGAATTTTTCTTGAGCTACTACCTGGTCGACCTATTTACTTTTCTGCACTATCCTCTTCTCCGTAGAGGAACTCTCTTCCCTTGCTTGTTCCTGCATTGAGATCTATGGGGTGCAGCTACTCCCCTGGCCATTTCCCCGTGACTTCCTGCACATTGGCCTCATTAACTAAGTATGGTAACTTGTACCAGACATTTTTCAAATCTTGTCGCGTGTAGATAGACACATTGTTATGAATCCACCTTGAACTCTGTGTATGCCTTCAACTACTCAAACAAGGTTGGTGACAACCTCGGTCACTCACAGATCACCTTACGGAGGTCCATCTCAACCAACACCCAGAATATCTTCGTCTCCATGACCCTCTTTGGATCCTTTGGTTCCCATAATGAAGCAAACTTCATGACTTCTACTAAATTGACATCCTATGGAGGGAACTAACTATCTTCTGGTAGTCTCCACCCAACTAGGGCAATTAACAACAACAACTAGGCACTATGGAATTCCTTGTCATCGTCTTGTGCTTCGCAGGAATTCAACAAAAACTCCTTACACAGATATTGTGCCTAGTTATAATGCACCCCCTTTACGCATGGTGCATCCAATGAAATGACTTGAGTTGACACCTCATCCACGCGACATTTTATCATAACCTTGCAAGCCAAAATCTAAGCAGAAAACTGCAATTCCTTGTATGTGATTGAGCGAATGGAATATCTGCGCAACTTCTTTACTAAGACGAACTTGCTCTTCATTCTATCTGTGAGTTTCCTTTCCTTACTCTTTCCTCCAAAATCCTCAGCTAGATCCACCCATTGATAGGGAAACTATGTGATGCAGTGGGTCAATATGTCTGTAACAGGGATGGGATCTCCCATCGAGAGACACCCAACATGAACCAATGTGAGTAATTGGCGTATGCACACTGTGTTGATAGTGGTCCTGCTGAAATATGGTACACCTAGCATATTCAACAATCCGACCTTCTCAACCCTCGTAACCCACTTCATAGTCTACAGTAGTGTGACTCCTATCTTTGCATAATAGATCTTGGCCAAATACGTGTTTTGTGCCAACTACAGAAATTTTTCGTGATTAGCTAGATCCAAATATTCCATTCTAAGTGCAGGAATGGGCCCTAACAGAGCACCTTCAAATACCACCTTTTCTAGCAACAACGATGTAGATACGATAACTTGCCAGAATCAAGATCTTTTGGGACCTTCGCTTTGCCTGTCTATGGAGGGATATACTTCGGGAGCCTAGTAATAGGCTCACCCTCCTCATCGTCCAAATCTTCAACCCCTTTGCAAAGCTCCTTTTCATCAAGATCTAGGGATTCATGTGGTTGTTTGGATTTTTCCATCTTCCCTTTCTACCAAATCTCCATAGGATTCTTCCTCAGTGACTGCCTCACCGGAATGAATTGTGGTTTCTTTTGTTTCGCGTTAGAAGCGGATGGTTTAGGCCTAGGTGACCTCGGCACCGTAGGCACATAAGGTGTAGCTTCCATTGCTGATGTGATTTCAAGGGTTGTGGCTTTAGAACTTGTGGCTTCTGTGGGGTTATTGGATGTCAAGTTGTCTGCAAAGGAATTTCAGAAGGTTTTAGATATGTTAGCTAGCCCTAGACACTTAAAAATATCCTCCCAATCTTCTCAGCTCAAAGACATACAATAATTGTTCTAACAGTAAAATCTCTAAAAGAAAGTGTTGTAATGCAGGCTAGCATACTAGATTTATAGGTGATTTCAAATTCAAATCCAACTGTACCCTCCAAATTTCTATCATAAATGCACCTTTGGCGGCAGATTTCCAAAGATTTGCACCATAACTGCAACTTACCAACTCCTCTTAATGGGATTTTTAACATCTAATCAGCTAAATGCACCCATAAACTATTTTGGACCCTTCTACGCGGCATCATCCTCCATGCTGCTACCCTCTTGGCACATTTCTCTCTTCCGTCGCGTAGCCCCCTTACTTCATTTTTCCACTTTTTGGGCAATGTAGTTTATAGTCCCACACCTCCTTGCAACTACCTGGAGTACTATGACTATCCTGCCATCATGTAGTCATTGTGTAGGGGCAAGATCCCCTTGATACAACTTCAATCGACTTCCTTTGATTCTTCCAGAAATAATTCCCCATTCAGCTTCGCGAGCTGAACCACGTCACCGTCTATAATTTCCTTGACTACATAGGGTCCCAACCAGTGAATTTGAAACTTTCCAGGAAACTTCGTGAATTTTCTATCATAAAGTAGAATGAAGTCATTCACCTTGAAGGTGCGTAGCTTAATATGTCGATCATGGCAGGCCTTCTCACATTCCTTTTACACTTGTTGGTGAAATCCTACAAGAAATCTGTCTTCTTCTAATTACAGCAACTGTGCACGACATTCCTCCATAGTCTCGTGATCCAACATATTAGTCAATGCTAGAATCCAGAAATTTGACACAACATACTCCATGGGAATCAAAACCTCTATCCCATAGAAAACCCTGAATGGGGTTTGGCCTGTCAACTTTTTGCACATCGTCCTATATCTCCATAGGACCGCCAGTATGCATACATCCTAATCGTTCCTCTGCGAGTTGCAAATCTTTTTCAACGTGTTTTCTAGGATTTTATTGAATGCTTCAACCATACCATTTTTTTGAGGATGATAGGGTGTACCATTTTGATGATAGACCTTGAATTCTTCAAGAATAGTGGCAATAGCTTCAATTAGAAAATGCGTACCCCTATCGCTCATTAGTATCTTATGAAAACGAAACTTTATCAAGATATATTCAAACAGGAACTTCACAGCTATAGTAGCAGTACATTCTTTCACTGGTTGTGCTTGTGCCCATCGTGTCAAATACTTAGTCACAATAATAATATATTGCATGCCCGCCTTTTCCCTATGGATGTATCGAACCTACAAATTCAATCGCCCATTTTTCCAAGACTTGTAATGAAATCTGAGGATTTAAGGGCAGTTCATCCCTCTATGATGGCTTCCCCATCCTCTAACAAGCATCGCATGCCCTACAATATGCCTTAGAATCCTTATGCATTGTTGGCCACCATAATCCTACACGTAGAATCCTCTGTGCAGTTTCTCTGCCTACATAGTTTCCTCCCGCTACTCCTCCATGTGCTTTGGTGAGGATGCTAGTTTGTTCAAAATTTAGAACATATCAACGTAGTATTTCATCAGTGCCCATCTTATACAAGTGTCCTATGATCACAGAAACGTCAGCCGTGTGGACCAGTAATTCCTTTTTATACTGGGTAGGATATCCTTTCGGGGTTGTGTCAGTAGTAAAAAACTAGATTATATCAGCGAAATGATCATCTGCGACACACACTACAAAGAGTTGCACATCCACCAACCCATCTTCTAGACTAGTAGGTTCTTCGCCTGTCTCAATCCTGGATAGGTGATCTGGTCCTGCATTTAATCATCTAGGCTTCACAATTACCACAAAATCATATTCCTGAAAAAGAAACAACCACCTACAGATCTTCCCCCACAACATAGGCTTGTTGACCAGGTAATTGAGAGCAAAGTGATCTATGTACATTTTGAAATGTGCACCTAATAGGTAGTGTCAAAAATTTTGCAGCACGTAGACCATCGCTAGTCCTTCATCCTTTCTAGTTGAATAATTCTTTTCAGACTTTGACAATTTCTACTTGCAAAGACTATAGGATGATCAATTTCGCCTTCTCCTGGATGGGTCAACACTGCACCTAACACAATACATGAGGCATCCACACACACGTGAAATTATTTCTTCCTGTCTGGAAACACTATAATGGGCGTAGTCACCATCTTTTCATTTAACACATCTAGACTGTGCTAACACTCCTCATCCTAGCAGACAGTCGTGTCTTTCTTCAGCAATTTCTCTATTGGCACAATTATCTGTGCATAAGCTTTTATAAACTTTCTATAGTAACCAGTGTGCCCCAACATTGTGTGCAATTGCTTAACATTCTTTGGAGCCTCTGAATTGAAAATCACAACTATATTTGCAGGGTATACCATTAATCCTTGCTTACATACGACATGGCCCAACAATATCCCATAAAGCACACAAAAGATACACTTCTTCAAGTTTAGAAAAATTTGGTATCTACGACAAGTATCCAACGTAAGGTGCAGACTTGCAACATGGCACTTTACCAACCCAAAGGCAGTCCAATCATCGAAATAGACCTCTAAAAATTTATGGATGAACACTTTAAACACCGCAATTAGAACCCTTGAAAAGATTGTAGGCACATTCTTCAGGTCGAATGAAATCGCTGTGTACTGGAAGCATTTCCATTCCATCGCGAAGGTTGTCCTACTGCAATTCTCTGGTGCAATCGTGATCTGATGGTACCCTGATAACCCATCAGTGAACGAGTAAGCTTCCTGTCCTCCCACATTCTCCAAAACTGCATCGGTAAACGGGGTTGGAAATGGGTCATGGATGCATGCATCGTTAATATTTCTCAGATCTACACATATCTTGATTTCCCCTTGTTGCTTCTTTTCCTAAACAACCATAGGTCTTACCCAATTAGATTCTTCTACTGGCTCAGTGATTCCATCTTCTAGCATTTTGTCTAGCTCTTTGTGCAACTTCTCCTTATACCTAGGATTTAGACGATACTGTCTCTAACAAGCTTCACATCGGGATTTAAGGTGATCTTCATCACTCCCTGATCCCCTACTATTTCTTTCAGGTCTGAGAACTTGGTGGGAGACAAGTCTTGGTATTTGCATAGTAGTTCTGCCACTTTATCAACTATATCTTCATCCCAATAGTCACCTATATTTTCAATCTTAGGTTGCGCGTCAGACCCAATTTTTACTTTCCTACTCTTCAATGGTTCTGTTATGTTAGGGTTAACTTCTTTGGGTCCTTCAACCTCACGTTGTCCTTCGGTTTCTAGAATTTTGAACTTGTGGAGATCCTCTTCTTCTTCTGTTGCAATCAAATTATAGCATTCCAGCACATGGCAAATCTAGGTATTCTAGTCTGGTTGAACCCATTCTATCATCTCTTCAGGTGTTCTAAAGATAGCAGCCTTAGTTTCCTAGAGCGCTTCATCAATGCACTCAAAGCCATCCTCAAAGCTTAAAGTTAACAATAAACTATCCCTTAGGATATCCCATTTGGCCATCCAATGGCATACTTTGTTTCCAAGTACCAATTCATTGGAATAGTATCTAAGGTGTGATAGAAGGTATGCACCCATTCCTGTTATGGCTCTTCTCCCCAAGCATTAGTGCACCATGCCAAGTGCTCACATGGGTCATGTTTTCCACTTTATTTTTTAGTCATCTGGGTATTAGCGTAACCAAACCTTGGCTTTATCATCCACCTATATTCCCTCCAATCAGTGAAGCTATCCTTATGTGTAACCCACCAACAGGGAGGAGTAGAGTGCAGTGCCAGATCTAGTGCCTGGAATTAATGTTCCTTGAGCACCTCTCTTTCAAACACATCCAAAAAAAATTAACATCATCTAAGCCATCATAATTCGGGAGATTCCTTACCTTTGTTGATACGTACCGCAATGATTTTGTCATCATATTGCAACACAGTTTGCAAACTTCATGCAATCTATTTTGCCAGTGTACGAGCTCTACATATGAATCTGAGGTGCATGAGATATCTCTATCCCATGAAATTCACCCATTTGCAATAGGATTGATCCAATCCTCGTCAGGCGCAGTAATCTTGTATATTTTATCCAAGTCATCGTCCTCCACATAGTCGCGAACTGGTTTAGTGTAGCACACTCCCTCTGCAGGATCTAGTGGTATAATAACTTGCAACACCTTCCTTTCAAATGCCATCCTTCACTTCTTCAAGTTAACTAAGACATCCACGTCGAAGTCCTAATCAATCCCTAATAACACAAGTTAAGGATTGTGGTCATCCACTATTTCAATTACTTAATAATTGGCCAGAGTGCTTTCCACGTTAAGGTCAACTATTAACCCATATAGGTGCCCCATAGGAATTATTTTCTACTGATTGGCCATGCATAGATGTATAGGCAACCATTGTAGTGTAGGCCTCTCCTTCCTTTTCCATGTCTACTTAGGCAGTACATTCGCATCAGATCCCAGATCCAAGATGACTTGATCCATTTCATACTCTCCAATCTACGTGGTCAACCTCATCTCCCACTTTGTCCACTTCTTATGTTTACAGAGTTTCCTCACAACACGTTGTTCTGAAGGAGTCTTAATTTTTCCCATGCAGATATCAATTAGCTCATGGAGCCCTTCTACTGCCTTTTTATCCTGCAAAAACTTCATAAACGTTTTTAGAAAAGTAGTCAATAGTGGGGGATCCACGTCCTATATTTCATTGTTTTCATCCGATTTCTCTTGATAGTCTCCCTGATGTAGAAGCTTCAGAAAAATTCTTCTTGGCCTCAAAAGTTTCTCTAGACTAGTGGAAGTGAAACCTAACTTCTTTTTCGGCAGCCTTGACACCCATCCTTTGGTCTCTGGTTGCTTTCCTTTATCTTCTCATGTGGTTATACCACTTCGTATCACAATATTAATGCTATGATCCTCTTCGCGAGGCTCTACCCTCATCATCTATATGTTTTGCATACATTGTTGTGTCATTTTCTCCTACATCTTGGAAATCAGCACTAGGCAATATTCTATCACATGATCAAACATTCTTCAATATTCACAATATGGATGCATAGGGTTCTAACAGTCGTGCACAAAATGTCCCGCTTCACCAAATTTATAACCGATGATTTGTCCGCAACCTTTGCCAACCCTTCCTCCTCTTCTTCTTCCACAACCTTGAAATCCTCTAGGCACTGTACTCGTGCCTTGATCCTGAGGCCGATTTTTTGTATTCGACATGCAGGGTTGTGCTCCATCATCAATTCATAGCTTTGACATTTTCACTCATCATGTCTAACCAATTTATAAAGAGTAAAAAATAATTGTTGTGTTGTCTGAATAAAATTTTGCAAGAGGTGACAATTATCAGTCGTGTGCTTCCTAGCTATCTAGCAGATAATGCACCATAATGGTACTCCCATGCTCGGTCCTATAATGTTATTAGGCTTCAGAGGCACAAGACCTCCTTATCATGTCCCTTCTCTTTGCATTTTATATAGCAGACTTCAGCGTGCACCTCTGGCTAAGATTCCTTCCCTATCTTCAATATTTACAAGTCCATGTGCAGGCTTTCCAGCTGCAACTAAATATGTTGTACTCCAAAATTTGTATCCTACAATGGCAAGGATTCTAACCTCATTGCAATCTCCACAGCCTCTGCTTTCATTCCTATCTTCTATTGTGATAATCGTAATATCAAATGAGGTAACAATGAAGCAATGTACCGGTATCTATGTTGATCATTGGTGATCTTCATATTACCCTGTCGGATCAGGCATTTTAGCCTCTAATTGAAATACCATGAGGACTCATTTAACCTCTTTTGTATTTTCTTAAACTTGGTTATAGATTTCTCCTACGACTTGGGCTTCTTAAACTCACTGTTCAACTCCTGCTAAGTCTCTGCCATCATCGCTCTAGGTATATCCGTACAGAACTTGATGTACCAAGTCAATTCTCTATCCTGCAACGTTGTGACCAGATATACTTTCTTCATATTATCATATGTAATCTGCTGTGTTGTCCATTCAACATATGTGACAAACCATAATTTTTCAGGGTCTTCGCTTCCCAACCACTTGAAGATCAACATCTTCATTGCATTCACCATGTTGAATGGTTGATGCAGAGGTGGAGGTGGACGTGAAGGTGTAGGTGTATGTTGCAGAGGTGGAGGTGGACGTGAAGGTGTAGGTGTATGTTGCAGAGGTGGAGGTGGAGGTGTAGTGGATGGGTGAGGTATACTCGGGATACCCTGACTTACTATCTACAGTGTGCTTCGCGGTGTACTCATAATATTTTCTTCATCGTCCCTGGAAGAGGATCCTAACAACGGACTGTATTTAGAGCCTAATTCTTCATTCTTTTTTAACTGTTTTCCACTTCGCGTAGTACCAAACATCAAGGTAATGGCATAACCCTTTTTTCACACAACAACATATTAATCCAATTTTTCAGAGATTTTAAATACTTACCTCGCAGTCCCTTGAAGAGCTGCACTTTGCTTCACTATAGTTGATGGTCATATCAATCACGAGCACAATGACAAATATTCCTAAGATACGATCAATCCAATGATCAATGACCCGTGTGATTTTATTTTTTGAAGCTTCCAAGCACTTCACCATCTCTAGATTCCACACAATAGTTCTGTCAAGAATCCACGTACCTTGACTATCCACTAATATATATAGCCACTCGTGTAATTTGCAAGGGAAGAAACATAAAAAGGCTTCAGTTTCATCTATGTACATGTATTTATTCAACCACTGTTCCTTGACTAATGTGGGTTTCTCTTCTCCTGAGCTACAAGTGCATGCAACTTTTGATCGAGCTACTTCTCAATTTCTTTCTTAGTAGGGAACCATTTATTCAATGTCGCACATTCCTCAAATAGATCCTAGTCCCAAAAATGGAAGAATTTGATGGCTTGATGAGGCCTGACCTAGGTTCAACATTATCTGCGCCAACCTGCAAAGCCCTAATTGTTAGCCCTTTCAGCAACAACCCGAATGGTGCGGGTTGTAGTCTCACCTGAAGCAGTATTAAGGGATTCTAGAACCATGTTTCTACATTTAGAGGCCTGTGTGATGGTTTCTTGAATTTCCTATGGCTTAGATCTTCCTTCATGTAACTCTAATCCTTCCGAACAGATAACTACTACAAATATATATAAATGAATTCTAGATCTTTGTGAATGTACTTAATTGTACTTATCATACATAAATATTACATATCTACCACATTTTCATAGTAAACAAGCATTAATTCATATAAAATATATCACAGAGTGAAGATACATAAACTTAGCAAAAGTAAATAATAAGATATAGATGCATTTATTTTGGCCCAAAAAAATATTTATTAAGTATAATCGTTTAATTATAGACTTCTTACCCATGTGCGCTTAGTTGCAGGGGCCTACGCACTCAGCTACAGGGGCTTACCAAGGTCTTCGTGCACTCAGCTGCAGGGGCATTCCCCTTTCGTCTAAGTATAGGAAACAAACTCTTCCTACCTTAGCACCTTGCCCTTACAATGATTCTTCACTATATGATTCCCCTTAGACTTGCTATGACTTAAATATATATAGAATTTTCTTTAAAATACCATGGTCCGCAAACCATGGGAAGGTCTCAAAACAACTCTATCACCTACCCAACTAAGGGACTACAGCTCCTTTGAATTCTACTAGCATTGCACTCTGCTTCGACATTTCTTAGAGACTTTAAATTCGCTACAAAAATATATTACAAAATTTGGAAAAACTTTGACCACAATGACCCCAGGGACCCCATCCCAACACCAGTTTTTGCATGCATGGCATATGCATGTGTTTTATTACTCAAGATCTATCATTGGCATGGAGGATGGACGGGATTGAAAGTGCATTTGCCTAGCATTGCCATTTCCTGGATAGTAATGGTGATTGTGGATTTATTTCCTTGTTTTGTTTTCGTTAGTTCTCATGTTTCCTTAGCTTGGGTTGAGTTACTAGTCCTCTATACCTTGGTTGGAAAAATTCTCTGGAAGCCTTTGGTGGGTTGAGTTACTAGACCTAGAAGCCTTGATTGGAGAAATGCTTTGGAAGCCCAGAAGAAGGTGTGGGTTGAGTTACTAGTCCTAGAAGCCTTGGTTGGACAAATTCTCTAGACCCTTGGAAGGCTTGGATAGAGACCAATCTGAAGATGGTTTTGCGATGTTTGACCATGAGGTGGAATAATTTTTTTATGGGTTGAGGTGGATGGCCTTTGGAAGCCCTAGATGGTTTAGGATTGATGTGTTCTACGAGATACCACATTCATGCTTGGAATATGGTATGGGGGTGAATGGTTGAAGAGAGATTTGGCTCATCCATTCTATGCTTGGGTGGAATGTGGAAGTTCCATCCCAGGTTTGGATTTTTCATCATCAATATGAGGTTATTTCTCCTTGTATTTCTATTAGCATTATACTGGTTCATATGTGGATTATATGGATGTTATTTCCTTGGTATTTCTGTTGCTATTATGTTGGTTATGTATTTATGGTAGTAGCTAGGTATGACTCTCATCATGTTGTTGCTTGTAAATGGATGAATAATGTATCTATGATCTAATGGATGAAATGGAAGCTAATGTGTTGAGGCATCAATGCTTATTAGCGATTCTCAGATGAGTATGAGACCCCTGTGCTTAGATCAGTTATTTACACCTGTAGATTACATATTCATGATATGTTTGACAAAATCCCTATCATGGCTAGTAGGGGTCCAGTAAAGGTCTTGTTCAAGTATTTTCATTTCCACAATTGTTTCCTTGTTAGATTTATGTTCTTAAGGTGTCATTCAACTCTGGGTAGTGACCTAGGTTCTGTGCATGAAAATGTGGCTGAAATCCTGGGAATGCAAGTATGACACTAAGCAAAATAGTTCCTGGATGATGGCATGCCTTGTTGTGGGAGCATCTAGAGCCTCTTGGACATTAGCAGGTGTATAACATGGGAGTGTCTAATGGTTAAGTGGTCAAAAGCTTTAGTGGGACCCAAGGGCTAACTACCTAAGTGTTTGGGATGGTTCCTAGGAGTCCTATAGCCGATGTGGAAGGTATGTATTTTGTATTTCTATCGATTACACTTCCTTAAGGTCACATAGGAGGTTGAATCCAATCATAGTAGCCTCTTGTCTCATGTTTACCCCAGTTGGCCAGTTACTTGGGTAGATGTGGGAGGAGGGTGTTACACTTGTCATCGGAATGACCATGGTTTTCCCTCCAGCTATAATCAAGAGTATTCCATGGGCCGCCATTAGTATGGATTGTGAAACTACAAATAAATCCTATCCCAAAACCATAACATGATCATCCATATCAATAACCCTCAAATCTAAATTTCCAAACCATGAATCCACTTTCACTTGTGTTCTCCTCAAAACACCCATCACAACTTTCATGGTTGAGTTAATAGCTTTTAAAGAACTCAAATCCCTTTCCACTTCATCTTTCTTCCCAAAAGATGTTGGTTCCTTTCTGCTAAGGAAACTATGTATAGCCCCTATTTCAACGAATGCAGAAAATTTCTTCCGATTTATGGTCACCTGCACAAAACTCTACCTCAAGGCATCTCCATCCTCTATAGGCTTTGTCTTGTGTCTTATCTCGACAACCTTATTCAATAATTCCACCACAAAGTTGTCTTTGGACTTGTGCCTTGACTTGGTTGTCCTCTTAAGGTATGCAATCTCCTCTTTAAGTTCAACTGAGCAATCTGATCCTAGTCTAGCTTTTGTTCCATCAAGCTTATCCTTCTTCGTGTACTACTCAAGTGAACGTACTTGGTCTACATCGATCTCCTCCACTCGAAGTGACCAAAACATCCACAATTCATCCTACATGGCCTAGTAGTAATTTCCAAGTTTGTCAATGTATTCAATTTCAGCTTCTTCTAAAACAACAAGTTTACAATCAAGAAACTCCATCTTGATCTCTTCCTCAAGTCCCTTGACTTTACCCTGCAACATGGCACTTTTCTCCCTTAAGTGAACTCATTCATCCATGAGTTCTTGCAGTCTCCAGTCATCTATCTTCTCGTCAAGTTCCTCAAGTTTAGCATACCTTCTATGAAGATTGTTCAAAGCCTTCTGCACATCCACTATTCCATCTCCAATGTGCACTAATAATTCCCACTCTTGCATAAGAGCTTCATAATGTGTTACCTCTTGTCCTTCCAATAATATGTCATTTCTTCAAGATTTTGAAAAGCCCTTACATCTTCCATCTTTCTTTCTTTAGCTTGGCCAAAGCTCCTGCTTTTCCCCTACTCAACTATGTCACACTATGACCAAATCCTCATTAACCAAGCTTCAATACTAATTGCAACCATTGCCTATCATATTCCTGCTTCTTATTTAATCAACTCATCTCGCCCTGAACCAAGCTCTAATACCAACTATCACGCCCCCACCTTGTGGTAGTCTTTCAACCACACATAGGCGGGTGCAACATTGATGAACTTTTTATTTTCACCGCTACTAAAGTACATAGACCACACCTACTCAACACTTGACCAATTTTCTCTAAGTGTTCACAATGCAGCAGAAATAAAATTCATTTTATTTATCTTATTCAATTATCTTTCATATATGCAGCAGAATAAATCATTAATAACATAAGTTTATGCACATTTATATGGGAGGGGAAACTCCTGGTTAAGTCTGCCCAACAATAATATAAATCTATAACTTTATTTCAAATACAATATTTTTACAAATTTACACAAGTTCATGCAGCAACCCAAGGTTGACCTCCACACCTTGTCGAAATTTCCCCACGGTAGTGCTCGAATCATGTTGCTTGAACCTCTTCTTGAAAACCCCATAATTTGTGCTACCAATACGTCGTGCAACACTCTACCGAATTTCCCCAACGTGTGACACTTCTTCCCAAAACATTGTCTGCATTTGACACTCCTATCATTTCTTTCTAATTCAAAACTATCTTGCACCACTCCTTATTCTACCCGCGACATTCTACAACGCTCCACCCATCACACAATTCTGCTACACTGTAGCTTTGTTGCATGATGGATGCACCAATCGAACCTCTATTCACTACTCATTCAACTGAACTATTGTCACACTGCCACCCAACTCGAGTTCACCTGCCTAGCGTAGGGCATGACCCAACCCGCCTGTGTGTGCGGTGCCCTGTGGAACTCAAAGAATCCCAATACATGTTGTTCACTGCTTGACCTGCCACCTACCCCTACCTTCTCTCTTCAGTTATCCATACTCACCCTTTCGCTCTATTTTCTTGTGTAGAACGAAATTTGTGATGGTTCCTAACTCCACCACCTCAACACTATACCTATATGCTTCTCCATCGAATGTAATTCACCAAGGGTCGCGTTGTTTGGTGCTTCCCATGGGTCAGCCCAACGTGAACTCGAACTAGCCATCAACATGACAAACCCATCTGCCGAATGTATTTTTCCCAATGGTCACATTAGTCCATGTCTACCCATGGGTCAGCTTTCCTACAACGTTCAGCTAACCTACACGGTTCTCTGCCATTGTCACACACTCGCCCATTCACTTAACTTGTCCACCCGAACCAACCTCTCATTTTAACTCAACATTATCATCGAAGCTTGGTCGTGCATAGCACATGAATCACCTATTAGTCGCTCATGACACACGATTCACCCATCACACATCAGTCGCTCGTCCCGTTGGGATAGCGCCTGCCCACAAGCGCACCCACTACACGTGCTTTCCCATCCCTTGCACATAGTTGATTGAGTCACCTTTAATTGAAGATGGGGTCACACATAACCAAACTTCTTGCCTCCAAGTTGCCTTTAACTGAATGCTCTACTTCAGTCACCTTTAATCGAACATGGTTGCCCATTGAACATCTAGGCATGACCATAATTTAAATTTGATTTTTCGACTCCCTCAAGTTCTCCTGATGTGAAGTCCTGACAAAGAGTGAAACATTTTAGGGATGGTATTTTACTTATTTGTTTATAATTTTTTTGCCAAGAGGTTCTCTACAATCGAGTATAATGGGTCACAAAACGTTATATTTAAAAAGTAAAATAATATTTTAAAGTAACAACTTAAAAAAAATAATAACAAAAGAAATTAATGCCATCCATAATTAAAATATTTCAATTTGCACCTTAATTTTATATAACTTTGTATAGAGATATAAAGTAACCTAAAGTAAAAAAAAAACAAAAAAAACAAAAAAACAAAAAAAACAAAAAAACCTTTTAGTATGAGGAAGAAATATAATTTCATCACTAATTAATGTGAAGATGAGTAAAAATTAATTTACTTTTTACTACATAGTCGAAGAAATGTAATTTTTTCACTAGTTAATATTGAGATAGGAAGAAATAGTATTATTGATATTACATGATGTGTAGTTCATTCTAAGCTTAGTTTACATTTGATATTTAAAACAAAAATATATTAATGACTAACAATATTTTACTCTCAACCATAAGTAACATAGTTCAAATTCCATATAAAATATCATAATTTATATCTAGTTTATATAGAGGAAAATAAAGTAAGTTGTCAAATACCCCCTTTGTAAATAAAGGACATCATGTAAAAAAAAATATTAAACATGAACTAAAATGGTTTTTTTTATATATTTTTATAAAACAATAATAATCACCTTACAAAGCATTCATATAGTCTTATGCTATACTCTAATAGCATTACCATTATTTAAATATTTATAATTTTATTAGATGATAACTCATTTAAGCTTTGCAATGACCAAACTCTACATTTAATTAATTTTTAGTCCCCAAACCTAGCTGATGGCACAAATTCAAGTTGGAAACTTCGAGATAAACACATTCTCCTTTCACTAGGCATGCCCTTGCATTGGGATGCATACAACATCTATAGCTCATAGGTCTCCTTGTTCATCGTATGGTAGAGGGTTCAATAAGGATTTATTTCACAACCAACTCTCTTATGTTCTGACCACAACTCAGTTTGGAAATGTCTCGAAGGGTTCTGCAGCGAGTCTGTTACAAGAATTTCATCATCTTGTCTCTAAGGTAACATTTGATCACTGATAAACCTTGTTATAGACATATTTGGGCACTGCAACCCCAATCACATATGTCCATAAACCAAGGGCTTCTAAGTCCCTAAAACTATTGTTTCATACCCTAAAGTAGCAAGGTCAGCTGATTACATCATCTCCCAGAAGTTCTCCATGAAAAACTGCTCAGAACTGGTCCAAACTAGACCATACAAACTGCTTAGTGCTGAGGGTGTGATGCATCTCACCTGGCACATGCAAAAAGTGTGATGCATACTGAAAATCCCTTCTGTAGGGTCGATGGGCGAGTGTAGACAAATGGCAGAGACAGTTTGCAAGGTGGATGATCATAGAATCTTCTAGAAACTTCTCCTGTGACACTTGCCTTTCTGAATTCACCCAGGGATGAGTAAGAGATCATGAATCTCGAAGTGGAACCAAGAACTATTAGAGAGAGTACACTAATCAAAATCCTAGAAGCTGACTCACCCACCCACAAACATCTATATATGGATCCCTCATCCTAGAGATCCAGAGGCTGGAATCTTGTATTTTCTAAGGAAGTGTTGTTGGTTTCTTTGTGGAGCATCATAATGTTGGGTGATCTAAGCTTTTCATGAGGTGAAGAAGGGCTTTCATGCTGGGAGGATGACACCAGGTCGGATCAATGGGTTGTAATCTTCTCTTCTAATCTTTCTATCAATAAAGTTATTTGAGTTTTCCTCCACATTCTTGTATGTTTGAGTTGATATATGCATTTGTGTGGTCAATATATATCTGGTCATATATTGTTTATGATTGTAGATCTCTGTGCTTTGATGGTTTTATGCTGCTTTGACATTACAGGTGCTCTTTGAAGCGGGGTAAGCAAGGGAGATGTGGCATATATCTGTCAAAGGGGAGAGGAAACAAGCAAGGAGCCAAGCGAAAAACTTAGGTTGGTACTCTCTGCTTCTCTCTCATCTACTTCTCATAAAGGAAAACACAACTTTAATTTGTTTGTTTCTAAGATAGCTACCTATCTTAGTGGGACTAGCAACTCTGAATGGACAATATATTTCCCGATAAAAAAATGGCAACTCCACTGGGGAGCGAATAGCTTGTTTGCTTTTTTATATTTTTTTGCTTTATAAACTACAGACGAAGCCTGAAGTCAAGCCAGCTAGCCTTCGAACTGCTTTTTCTATGCAACTGCAAAGTAGATCAATGTTGCTTTAGTCCATCTCTGAGTTTTGTTTATAAACTGAACAATTAATTTGCAAACATCCTAATTTCCCTGGTGGTGGCTCAAGTAACCTCATTATATCAGCCCCTATGCTCTATATTTACTGACTATCATTATCTCAGCCCAAATCCCTGAACTAAGCTATAAACTGTGACCAAAAACCAAGTTAAAGTCTCGTCCCTAGACCATTGCACCTTCTCCTCTTGGCAATTTGGATGCATCATACCTCCCGTGTGCAATAGGTGAGATGCATCCCTGTTTCCCTGTGTTACAGGTGCGATGATCAGATAAGACTATTTATTCCTCCAAATTTTGGTTTTTCTTCACTCTCTTCAGCTTTTTTCAGGAGTTTTGTTGTCTATGATCAGTATACCACTGATGAAACTCCCTTCCTTTGCATTATTCAACCTCCATTGTACAAAGAATTGTAAATGTTTTTTATGTATTTTTTTCCCTTTACAGTTCTCCTTTACAAAGAATTAGCTTAATCAAACTGTCGTCTTTTGGCTTGGAAGTGTTGCAAGTGTCATTTTTAGTCAAAGAAAATATTTCTACTCTTCTTGATGGTCGATTATACTATTACTCTTGTATTTTATTTGAATTAATAGTATTTAAAGTGTCGAAAGCAGTTTTCAATTCAAAATCGCAAAGTCTCGTCCTTGTCTTCCTTTCGTATTTTGAAGAGAAAATCATTAGTACTATCGCTTTGAAAGAAAATATAATTCAGATATGTACTTAGCATTCTTTTTTTCATTCACACATTAAGAAAGTGGAAAACAAATTTATGCATGAACATTTGCATTTAGACTGCTTGTTGATTTTGATTTAGGACAGTCCATCTAGTGTGTGCTCTCTGCTCTATGTTGAAAGAATATCACTTCTCTTTCCTTAGTAGCTAGATTTTTCATTGCAAAAATAAGAGTAAATCACTGTTTATCATCTTAGATTGCATTTTTAGGAATTTTATATCTACATCACACGGTGAACCTTAAAGGAAAACTTCTTAAGAAAGATCAACTGTAAAATAAATTCAATGAACATAAAAATGCTTTGGAACCTAACGCACAACATTTAGAAGTCTAGGCTAGAGATGTATTCCAGCGTCGTAAAGCCTGGTAACTATCGCTTTCATCGTAGGTTGGGTGATTCCTCCTCTTTGAGAAAACAAGTGCCAGTACGGACTTGTGCTCCCACTTACCGTCAAGTATATATTGGGAGACCACAATAGGCTATATCCTTTATCTTTAGGAAGCCATGTCTGCCGCCCTATCGATCGCAATGCACTGAACACAACATTCGGGAAGATTGACTGTCATACCGTAAAAATTATTCTATAGTTTTCCGATTGGTTTGGTCATCCCTCTGTCTAGATTTCTAGAGTATTCTCTTTCGTTCCTTTTCAGACTCCTTAAAGGAAAAGGTCCATCTGAGCACTTGCCACTTCAGGCTCATTAAAAATCGAAGGCGACTAGAGTCATCTTTAGCTTTTTCTTGACTCTTAAAAATTGAAAAAGCAAGTTGTGTCAAAGCATCTAAAATTCATTTAATTCGAAATCACATTTTCCCCTTTATTTTGAGGTGATCAATTAATCCACAATCATGGAAGAAAGTCAATCGAAACTCCGTCATTCATGGAGACTAACAAGTAAACCATCTTTGAATCTGGAAACAAAACCATTCTAGACCAAGTGAACTCATTTAACTAGATCAAAGTCTCCTGGTTTGCTTGGAACTTGTGTTCCAACATCCTCAGAGACTCCAGTTACTCCAACCATTTCTGGTATTCCTGCCTCTAGAGAAGAAGTTCCACAGTCACAAGAGGACATTACAACTGATCCTAGTGTAACGGTAAACACTTCTATTCTTGAACTGGCTCCATCTAGGGATGATTTGGAAGGCGTCACCCCTCGAACATCTGTCACTGCAAAGTCTTCTCCTTCTTCGACACTAGAAGTATTTTATGGACGTGACGTCTACCTCTCCCACCTGGATTGATTGCTATAGAAGATATTGTGGAGGATCTTCCAGCCAATACTCCATTGCATTTTCGAACTAGGATCACCCTATATCCTTCTTCATCAGAAGTTAGTCTCCCTTCATCGCAAGTTCCTGTAGAATCGCTAGGAAATCTTTTGGATAGACTTGATATGTCTGAACAACTGTCGACATCTAGGACTGTGTCATCCGACACAGAAGCAACAGAACCTCATGCTGCTACTCCAAAAATGTTCACTTGTGTACCATCTATCCCAACTAGCTCTCAACTGCTAGATGGAGTCCACCCAGGGACTCTTTCGGCAGTATGGTCTATTCCTGTTTGTTCATCCGAAATAATATCTGGAATCTCTTATGTTGAGTCTCAGCAAATTGATCCTTCACAACAGTATCAATTTGGGAAATCCAGTCTCTAGAGGCCAATCTTACCTTTGAACACTGGATTACCGCCATATGGGGGGCAACATGCCCTTTCATTGTTCCCTTCGGGAGAATGACCATATGAGAGCTCACAACAAAATTTAGGTCATGCTGAAATTACTTCCAGTGATTGGGTGCCAATATTGCCTCAACAACCAAGTGTTGTATACTTAATGCAACCAAGTCTACCTATGTCGAATATCCCCACTACACCAGCTATTGTGATAGTGTCGCAAGTACAAGCATTGCCTGTTGTATGCCAACCTCAAGTTTCTTAGGTCATAATACAACAACCTCTTGTCTCCATAGCACAACCACAATCACCGATTAGTGGCTCCTTAACCAGAGAGACCCAGGCTCAAACGGGTACTATCACCCTTCATCTTGGTCAGACAGCCAATATTGGACAATAGCAAATGGTTTCACAACCATGGTTGGTACATTATCAACAACCGCAATTACAACAAGCTTACCAAGGACCTGAGCAACAAAGCTTTATGGGTAATGGGTAGCCGTATATTCAAAACGGTCAACATCAATCATATCATAATGGTTATGCCCATAAGTGTTACCAAAGTTATCAGCATCAAATATATTATGTTGGTATGCAAAGACCCACTGCTCAGGTGATCCCATGTTATCCTAGGTATGCTTCACCGAACCTGAATCAATAGTTGCCCTTCGTGGCGACTTTAGAGTTACCGGATCTAAATCGGTTAACAAACTATCCAATTGCTTATGCCCCTTGGTGGCTGGAGATTCCTCGTAAAATTCTGTCAGATATTCATAAATTTAATGGAAATTTGGGTGAAGACCCATCGAATCATGTGATGACCTTTCATCTGTGGTGTTCGTCCAACACTCTTAGCGATGATTCAATTAGGCTTCACCTTTTTTAGCAAACTTTAACTGGTCTAGTAGAAAAATGGTACATTGAATTGCCTAGAGCTTCATTCGATAACTTTAGCGCCCTTGCCACAATATTTTTAACCCATTTTCAATTACAATAAGGTACGAAACAGGAACAAAGCTACTTACCAATTTCAAGCAAACGATGACCACTCACATATCTGATCATATTCATGAGTGGCGACATCGTCGTAGAATGGTAAAAACATATGTCCCTGATCAGGTGCTAGCTGAATGGTTGATTAAGTCATTGTTACTTTCTATTATAGAAGATGTGGCAAAGGGAGGGGTCATCACTGAAGAGGAAGTCATTGCTCGTGCGCAATATCTAGACTTGATCTATACTCAGTCTGGCATGCTCTACAACAAAATTACTCATGCTCCTAGACTGAAGTTTTCCATTCCTCCTCCTCCTAAATCAAACAAAGACTCTCATGCCAACGATGGCATGATAGGTACAAATAGCATGAAAATCGTAAAGGATACATCAAAGAAAGCCCATCAAAATGCAAATGAGGAACTTCTCGCCTTGGAGGTTAATGCCATGTCGACCAACAAAGGCAAAGAACCGAAGAAACCAGGAGGCAAGAAGAAAAAGAAAGGGAAAAAGAAGAAGCAGGATGAGTCATCTCCTGAAAAATATTATGCAAACCCTTCTAGGCAAAGGAAACCCCCTTCGAGGTGTTATTTATGTGATGAGGATCATTGGACGAGAGATTATCCACATAAAGATGAAGTTAAGAAACTATTTAAGAGTTCAAAAACCTCAGCGGTATTGACTGATCTGTTTCCAAACCCAGGAACCAATCTGGTTGCTAGTGACAATGCTTCCCCATCCCAAGTGCTTATGTTGTCTATTTCGAAACAACAAAATGATGCTTTGATATCGACAAGGAAGAAAGATTACGAGAATCCACAACTGTCGAATAACAAGGCTACTGATCAACCTAGTAGTTTGACAACAACTTCGATCGAACTTGCGCCACCCATCATTCCTGAGCTAATGATAAAGCCGCCAAAAGGAGTAGTACACAAATCAACATTTAATCCTCATGCCAGAGCAGCACAAAATTATAATATAGTAGAGGACCTGGCCCAATCACCGTCCGCTATGTCAACGCTTGAGGTACTGCAAAATTTCCCCTCCTAGAAGCAGGCTCTATTATTAGCAACAGGTGGGATTGACCCAGCGGATTCCAATCTTGTGGCCTTTAATCATAAAGGATATGACCCTCAGTTACCAGCTCAACTTGCTTTCCTGATTCAAGTGAAAGCCCTGAACAAAACTGTTCATCGAACAATTATTGATGAGGGGGCATCTACATGTATTATGTCAAGGAGTTGCTAGAAAAATTTAGGCTCACCACTCTTGTCGCGATCATCAACGACGTTAAAAGCATTTGATGGATGAACATACACTCCATACGGGATTTTAAGTAACTTGCAAGTTGAATTGGGGGGCAAAATAGTAGAAATTGATGTTGAATTTATCGATGGAAACCTTGATTACAACATCCTACTAGGAAGGCCCTGGATTATGTTATGGTTGTTGTTGTGTCGACATATTTCAAAAAGATTGCATTTCCCTTCCAAGGAGGAATTACAATCGTCAACTAGCAAACATTTCTCCCCAACAGTTCACAAGTTACGGGAAGCATTCCGATGATCCACGGAAGCTCTCAGTTGCTTCAAAATATCGGAGTAGGCCTACTAAAAGGCCCTACATTGATGGGTACTTTTGCCCTACCGCCTCCAAACAATATTGTTAAACACACATGGTGAGGGAGAACAATTAGGAAAGATAAAGCATGCGATACCATTTTTATTCACAAAAGATGTACATTTATAGTACAATATGGTGACCGTTGGGATTCACAT